>APFE030602206.1:29438-176350 GCA_000404065.3 Pinus taeda | reverse complement strand
TTTTTTTTTTTTTTTTATGTGAGGAATCTTAGCAATTATGTTGAGAGCTTTATGGAGAAGATCATGGATTCGATGTGATCCGTGATAATGTGTTTTCCCAATATAAATTGTACACTTCCATTGTTGAAAACAAGGTGGCCATTAGAATAAATATTTGGCCAGCCATGACAGCATGTAATGGATAAATTTAAGTGTGAAATTGCATTCCTAAGCATTCTTAAATCTATGTGTGTTTTTAGTTTTATCTTTGCATGTATGTTATTATACAAAGAGTCGTTTTGCATGACTTGGTTAGTGTGTTGTCCAAGAACAAGATTCTGGTATATGTGTTTTTAGGGGTTGCATTCATGGTGCAAGTGAAAATATCAACAAAAAAATGAGATAAAAGATTACAATAAGAACTCCAATATCAACCCTTGTGAATGTCGTAACATGACCAATTAGAGAATGGTGATGTACACGCTTAGAGAGTAGTGTTGGATTATGTCAAAGATAGGAGGAAAAGGAAATGGTTGAACCATGTAGAAAGATGAATCCATGTTGGCAAGGACCCACGAACCTTGAGGACATGTCTTTTATTGGAAAATTTGTTCATACCCTTAATGGGCCAAAAAAATGTGGGCAACTCGAGAATTTGGGATCTGAGCTTTTTTAGACTCTGAATGGAGATATCATGTGGAGACAACTATCCAAAACAAACTTAGTTCTATGCACTAGCTTGTGTAATGGATGGCGTACTGGAAGAAATTTTGTGGGGTTAAGAAATGGACCATAACCCACAGGTCCAAGGATCAAGAACAATTAGAAACCTGGAACTAGGAACTCCCAAAAATCACTTTGATTAGTGACCTTTAATATCCAAGAGTGACAACTTTAGATTCTCCACCTTATTCAAAATTTCACTTTTTGCATTCCTATAATCTAATGACAAGTTGCTCGATACCGTTTTTAAATGCCTATACAAATCCATAACCTTTCCGTTCCCAAGTATTCCTTATGTCGGAAATCCATAATGAAATGTTATCCATAACCTTTATAGCTAAATTCCTTTGATATTAGTTCCTAACATCCATCTCTATGTCATTACACTCTAAGTAAATTTCTATAGAGTTATAGTTCTATAAGTGACAAGAAAATACCTCTATGTAAAACCAAGCTTGTGAACCACCAATATCCCCTCAACCTCAACCTCAACTACTTCTTTAACAACATTGTTGTGTACAAGTCATGGTGGTAATGTAGAGAAAAAGTCCCACTAGATTTATTAACTGTAAGTATGAAGGATGGATTACATGCAACTACAAAAAGATAATGGAGCTTTTAACCATCCTTAGTAAGGTATCTATATTGAGCAACTTATGCAAAGAAAAATAGGGGGAAAGGAAAAGTTGAAGTAAAATGATGGATTTGAAAAAAAAAGAAAGGAGAAATGAAAGGAATGTCCTTCGTAAACAAAGGAAATACCACTAGAGATGTTGACCAAGTGTAACAAACCAGCCAAATGAGGAGTGTGATGGTGAAACTCATGACAAACAATCTAGAGACCAAGGGAGTATGAATTGAGTTAACCTAAGCTACCATGTAGGGTGGCGAGTGTGGAATTCGAGGAGAAGCGTCTTAATTGAAGTCACGAGGGATGGCTAGCATATACATTGTTCATCCACTTTTAGAGTAGCATTAAGCACTCCCATGGTGAACAATTTAGAAAACTAATATTCCAATTTTCAAAATAATATTAAATTAATTAATATAAAAAATAAATTAATGATCAGATGAATAATAAATTAGAAGATATGAATAAAACAAATATTAAAAATAAATATTAATTTATTTAAAAAAATTAGAGATAACTAAATGCATAAATAAAAATAAAAATTAATTAATTAATAAGGAAATGAATGAAAAAGAATATTTCACAAATGAGTATGTCTATATTAAAAGAGGATACTAGTATTTAGAATATCATTTTTTAATATCCTAGTATTTAGAATATGATTTTTAAGAATATTAGATTTTAAAGATTTAATAAAAAAACAATATTTATAGTTATCGTTTAATGAAATGTTGTTATTAAATTTATTAAGTTTTTTGCATTTTATTAATGAGAATTTATAGTTATTTGTGTTATTAATTTTTTTCCTTAGTTAGCTTCTAACTATAAACCTTGAATTGTTGTTGTCAAAATTGTCTTTTTAGTTAAGTTGATAGACATGTTTATATTGAAAGAGGGTACTAGATATTAGCAATCTTTATTTTATTTGTTTTTTTACATATCTAAATAATATTACATATATGTTTAGATTTCATAAAGAAAAATATTTCTTTCCATCATTATTTAATGAACACTTTTCATTAAATTTTTTATATTGCATTTTATAAATGAGAAGTTGTGATTATTTTGTGTTATTAAAAGTATTTTAGCCACATGACTAGCTTCCAACCTTAGAATTCAAATTATTTCCAACTTATTGCCACAATAGTTTTCCTTTCTTGCATTGATATCATAAGACTATGAGTGTCATAATGGCTTTAACTTTATGGTTGAACTAATATATATATATATTATATTATATTATATATATATATATAATAGATAATAGATGATAGATCGATAATATAATATATATATTATATATATATATATATATATATTATATTATATATTTATGATTGAGGTCAGGGGGCAGTTCAATTGGTGATTGAAGTAATGTGAGTCTTGATAAAAATGAGAGATCCAAAGTTAAAATAACTTTGGTTATAACCAGGATTATGGAGAGGATGATAAGTCGTAGGTCCCCATAAGTTTATTGGTAGCTAAGTGTCAACAAGGTTCTTAGTTTCCTATGTGATTTATAGAACATATTATTAGAGTATGTATGAATATTTAGTCCCATTCTTGATAAAAATCCTAAACCAATATCTCATGCATCACAAGACTTTTAGTTTCTATTATTTTTAAGCGTTCTAGATTAAGAAAGTCTTTTCATTTTATATTAGAAGTACTAATTTTATTGAAAACCCTTTCATTTCACCCAAAAGTGTTTTCACCTTTTTAAAAATATATTATTTTTATCAAATTTAAAATATTTTCATTATTATTTTTTATATTTTATATATTTAATTTTTCAATTTATATATTTTATTTTCTATTTCGGATATATATAGATAGAGAATAGATATCACATAATATATCTCATAAATTCTCAATAAATTATAATAGAGCGTAAAAGGTTCTCCTTCTATAAATTTGCTTACATTAATATTTTGTATATGACCAACTTGGAAAAGGTGAAAAACTTACCTTTTATTAATTAATTGAAATCGAATTAAACCTATCAATTTTCATTGTTTTTTTTTTTTTAATTTTAAATCTAGTTGGGCTAATATGAAACTAGAGTAGGACCCAACAAGAAAGGGAAAAACTTATTTCGGGTAATTAATTGATATCTAAAATTAAACTTATCGAGTTTTATATATATATATATTTAAACTTTTCTTACATATTTTGTTATAAATATACTACGATGCCAAGAGTAATAAAAAATATGGAAAAAAAGAAAGACGCCATCCTTATCCTTGACTACATTTGTCATATATTTTTCGTTAACTCACTTCCTTGAAAATTACTTTACGAAGTAACACATTTTAACCTCAATTACTTTTTGTTAAATTTATTTTATTTTTTCTTTCATGATAATTTAGTCAGGGCATAATTATCGGCAAAACGTATTTTTCCAAAAAACCATCATTATAAATTAACTTAGTATTTCTTATTTTTATTTTATTATTTTTTTATATAAAACTTTAATTTATAAAAGAATTTCATTATAAAAGTTATTTTCGCACAAAATTTAAAAACTAAAAATATATTTTATACTTAACAACATTTTGCACCATTATTATATGTAGCACAGCTCTAGCTACACATGGCATGGCTTTTTGGTTACATTTTTATTCTTTTATTAAGAAGGACATAACTTTAACATATAGAGTGAATTTTATTGTTTTATTTTCTTATTTTATAATTTAAGTCATTGCCTCCTCAGGGACTATAGTATTCACGTGTAGTAAAATTGCATTATTTGTGCATTATTTGACTATTTTTTTGCAATCTCTAACCAAAATTTTTAGAAAATTATTATTATTTTTTTTTTTTTTTTTTTGCATAAATTCAAAAATAATTTCTAAATTTTCAATAAATGTTATTTCTAATTTCTAATTGGTTGGGGAAGTTCTGATAGGACATAATTCCTGTTGTAGAGAGCATTTTTTTTTTTTTCAATGCCTGACAATTCATTTTAAAATTAAAATAAAATTTATTTTGTGAATAGCCATTAAGCTAGTGAGTGCTCTGACACTGTTACTGTTATGTTAGCACTATGCCCAAGGATGTGATAATTGGTGTGATTTGTTTCTTAGTGGTTTGTTCAATGATGTGAGAATTCATGTGGTTGCAACTTGTTTGCATAAGCTCAAGCAGCGAGAGCGGGGAAGGGGGGATGAACAAATGTCGAATTAATATTATTATGTGTGGCAAGGCTGGGATCCTTTGCATAGTGAGTGTTGTGATACTGCTAAAGGATGTGGTAATCAATATAGTGTCATTGTGAGAAAGAGTATTTGTGGGGGCATCATGTGTGAAGATTCAAATGTCAATTAAGGGCGTTATTGAGTGTAGAGGCAGTTGTGCATACGAAGTTGTGTGGATGTTGTTGTGCATGTGTGAATGTTATTTGAAAGTTTTGTGCAAATTTTACTAAGATAATAAATATATAAATTTATTTTTTAATTTTTATTTAGGGACATATTTGATAATGTACAATCATCAATTAATATTAGATTCGAATGTCCATGATTGAGGGCATTATTGAGTGTGGATGTATTTCTGATAAAATATAGTAGTGATTTTTTGTAATTCAAGGTTACAATTGTCAATTTTCATGATCTTGGGTGTCGATTGAGTGCAAATGGAAGAAACAAAGGAAAAAAAATGGTTTGCAATGATTTTTGTGGTATCGAAAAATTTGTGGATGGGGTTTTATGTGATGCTGAATCCATTTCCACTATTAGGAAAAATGATTCAAACATGTATGTTGTCAAGTTTTTACTAAATGAACAAAAAAAAACTAATGTTTTTTGGTCATGTGGACAAACTTACCAGTTTGATAGACAATGTATATTATTTCATATTGTAAATTTTTGTTTCTTATGACACATATATCAATGATCTTGAAGTGGGAGAAAAGTGTGAATTAAATGCATAATATGATTTTGGAATTTTGGAATTTTTTCCTGTTGCTATCTATAAAACTTGGCTTAGCTATCTATAATTGTTATTTATTCAAAGCATCATGTGTAACAATTTTTCACATGAGTAATAGTAATAATCAGTGTTTGTAAATAAAAAGGAGAATTGTAAAGTGAAACATGATTTGAATACGTTATTCATTGACAAAAATTTTCCCCTTCGCACACAAAAAATGGGTAAGAGACAATGGAAAAAAATTATTTACAGTGATAAGGTTAACTCGGTTGTTAAGATTGATGATAGATTTGACTAGTTGAGAAGTTATGAATGATATGTGAATCTATTAACGAAAGAGAAAACATGTGACAATATTTGGAGTACTAAATTAGCAAATGTTGGGTGTGTTTCGAAGGTCATTGATTTCAAAGAAATTGTTTATCTCTATGAAAATAATTTTTATTTAAGAAAGAGGGAAATAAAGATGGGAGCAATAAAATTTTCTATGAATCCGAGTGTACTCAAATTATTATTCAAGTTACAAAATCAAGCAAGAGTTTAGAATTCTCCATTGTGGATAGTTTATTGGACACAAAAGGGTGCATAGATGACATTGTGTGGGAAATCATTTGAGAATGTTCGGAGGTTCCTTTTAGTGTTTCTCTTGTAGATATTTCTTTGTTTAGGCAATCGTTTATGGGTGAAATCATGAAGATGGGTTACACTTTTGGGCCAAACGTGGCATTGAAATTTCAAGATTTTACTCATTTTTTGAATTGAAGCCCTCAAAATTCATATAAGAATTGTGAATTCTAATTTGGAGTAAAAATTGTTGAGAAATGGCAATAATAAATTCCAATTTAATTTTTCCTTGAATTAAACTGAGAATTAAAATCAAATTATGTTCTTATAGCAACTTGTAAATTGTTAATTAAGTTTAATTAAATTAATTAGCTTAGGAGTTTCAAGTTGGAAGTCTTTGTGAAGTACTGTATATGTTCTCCCTAAGTTGTAAGGTTCCGGTATGAGTTTAAATTGAGTTGGAAATTAAATCACTTAGTTTACTGAGTTAAGTTCAGTTAAATTAGTTCTAACTATTTGTGGAGGTAATAGAGGAAGAAGAGTTAGTTGGTGTAGTAATGCATCCCCTAGTGCTACTCCAGTTAACTAAAGACTCCATTTTGAAAAACTCATGCATGCCAGTCAGAGAAAGACCCAGTTAAGACTAGAGTGTAGGGAGAGTGTACTATCAGTGGTATTATTCACTGGAGTGTAAATTTCATGCATGCATAAGAGATTGGTCTTATGTTTGGATTGCGCAGTTTTGGAAGAATGAATTCCCTTTAGATATAGGCTATTCATCAAAGGAATTACAGAAGAGATTAGGGGCTTGGAGAGATGTGGAATTTGCTAAGTTTTGTTTAAGAGTTAGCTTATGAGCTAAGAGAGTTGAGCATAATTGTGCAAAATTTCTCTAGCGAGAACAAGATTTGTATCTTCACTCATATTTATGATATATACATTATAGAGAGTTGGGTTTTGAGTGGTGGATTTCCCCATATACATATTTTGTTACGTACCATTGATTTATCATCTTCTTGTTAACATTGTTTTCATTGATCTATTGGTTTCCGTTGGTTGAAAGTAGAAGTAGATTATTGTCTTGTGCTTTACTAAATTGCATGGGCTTGTGAATCTACAAGATTTTCTACATGGTATTAGAGCTGAGAACAATATAGTAGAGGAGACTTCAAAGTTTTGATTTTTGGGTTACAAGTGAAATTCAAATTTGGAATACATACTTCGGGATCGAAAAATGTTGTTCTAGGATTTGTGACTCAAATATGCCTTGAAAGGAAACATGAATTTTATAGCCTGGAGGGATAGAATGGAGTTTGTGATAAAGGAGAATGGCTTGAAGGAATTCATTGACTAAGAAATTCCTAAGCTAGCAACATCAGATGCACAAAATTTGAACGAATGGAAGAATTCTATGGGGAAGGCGAGGTGGATAATCCTTGAGGGAGTTCAAGACCACATTGTCTCGAGTCTCCATGGAAAGGGAACTCCATATGCTATGTGGAAAACATTGACAAACTTGTATGAGAACAACAATGACCAAAGGAAATGGGCACTGAAGGACAAACTTCAAAAAATCAAAATGGAGAAAGGTGAGACTATTCCAAAATAATTGACCAAGTTCACTCGATGTCATGATGAATTTATGAGTGTTGAAATCATGGTTTCCGAGGATGATATGGTGATTTTTGCTCTTCTAGGACTCTTAAAGAGTTGGCATAGTTATCAGGACTATGTCAATGGTTGCGAGAAACTGCCAAATTGGGAACGACTTTGATCGGATTTGATGGAAGAGGAGATCAGGAGGAACACCAAGGATGGATGTTTATAAAAGATTGATGATGAATAGAACTGTTCCTTAGCGATTAAGGTAAAGAAAGGGAGAGGGAAAGGTTCCCATTACAAATCAAATTCTTATCATGGAGGTAAGAAGAAAGACATGACGAAAGTTAAGTGCTTTCATTTTCATGAGTTCGGCCATTTTGTAGAAATTGTTCACCCAAGAAGTCTAAGACCAAGTCCTTAGGAGGAGCGGTGGGTGAGGTTTTGGTTTCTCAATTCAAATCAGACTTTACCCTCATTGCATGCATGGTGTCATCAATTATGTGAAGTGTATGGTACTTAGCTAGTGGAACTTCATTCCACATGACTGGAGACGAAGAGTTATTTAGTGATCTAAGAAGAGAAATATTTTCAGATGCATATCGATATGGGTGATGCCAAGAAGTATAGTGTTACTAGATTGGGCATGATTAGATTTTAGAGGGAGCATGGGGTTCCACTCACCTTGAAGAATGTTATATATGTGCCCAGGCTGAAGACGAACTTGGTATCCATTGCCATGCTTGAGGATAAAGGCTATGATGTGATATTCTTGAAAGGAAAGGCATCCTTTGACACATAACCACGGGTCAAGTAAAGAAGATAGGGATTCAGTTGAAGAATCTCTATAAGCAGGAGGTAGAGGAGTGTGCTTCTTTGAGAAAAAAATCATAAAGGGTACAAAGATGAGACGTTGGTGAGTTGTGGAATAGGAAATTGGGCCACTTGGATCATGGGGCTTTGAAGATATTGCAATAGATTTCTACCAGTCTTCCCAAAGGTATGTTTGATCAAGGTGATACATGCAAGGGGTGTACTTTGGGAAAATACACAAACTATTCCTTTCATGATAAAGACAATCAAGCAGAGGCTCTTCTAGAGTGAGTCCATTTAGATGTGTGTGAAACATTATCGATAGCATCCACGTCCAAACATAGGTATTATTTTATATTTTTTGATGACTACTCTCATAAATGTTGGATATTTTTCATATAGAAAAAGGATCAAATTTTCACAATTTTTTGTGATTTTAAACCGTTGGTGGATAAAGAGTCAGGAAAGAAGTTTAAAGCTCCACATATTGATATCGGTGGTGGGTATGTCTCAAAAAAGTTTAAGAAATTCTATGTAGCGGAAGGGATTCAATAGGAGTTGACAACACCCCATAAACCTCAGCAGAATGTGGTGGTCGAGAGGAAGAACAAAAGCATATTAGGGGTAGCAAGGGAAATGTTGCATGATCAGGGCTTACCACTACACTTGTGGGTTGAGTAATGCAACACATCAAGTTATGCTCAGAACCGCAGCCCACATCTGATACTTGAGATGAAGACACCAGAGGAGGCTTATTCTAGTAAGTGGCCAAATGTTGGTCACTTTAGGATTTTTGGGTCATTGGCATATTATGATGTGAGCAAAGATACATGGAAGAAGCTTGATATGAAAACAAATTTAGGGATCTTTTTGGGTTACACTGATACACCTCACAACTATCAGGTGTACATGCCAACCAACAGGATGAAAATGGTTCACAGGGATGTCAGATTTTATGACGAGAAGGCCACATGAGTTTCCCTTGAGAGGGAGCTTGAGATACATGCACATGAGGTGCCTTTAGCTCCTAAGGTTGAGGATCCTCATATAAATGTAGATCAGCCACATGCATAGGATCTGGGAGTGAAGACATCCACTCAGGCAAAGTCTTCCAAACAGGGAAGAAAGTGCACCAGAGAGGCTAACAGATTGTTGAATGACGCATGGGAGAATGTGGGAGCGCCCATTTCTCAGCATAGGAAGAGAAGGTCACTTGAGAGGTACACTGGATACATGGCTCTTATAGAAAAATTTGTTGTGACAGAGCCATATTCCTTTAAGGAAGTAGTGCAACAATCAGTTTGGGTTGATGCCACGATGGAGGAATATCACTCAGTAGTTCATAATAGTGTTTGGGATGTGGTCTTGAGATTGGAGGAAAAGTCAGTGGTAAGTTGTCATTGGCTTTACAAAGTAAGGCAAGATGTATATGGTATTGTGGAGAAGCATAAGGCTAGATTTGTGGCCTGTCGCTTCTCACAAGTAGAGGTGATTGACTATTATTAGACATTTGCTCATGTTGCAAGATACTTGTTGCTCATATCTATATTGGCACTATGAACATAGATGGGTTGGAAGATACATCGGATGGATGTAAAGACAACCTTCCTTAATGGCATGATTGAGGAAGAGGTGTACATAGAGCAAGCTGAAGGTTTTGAGACCTTTGACTGTGAGTCACATGTCCGCCAATTCAAGAGAGCATTGTATGGGTTGAAATAAGGACCTCGTTCTTTGTACACCAAGATATATAGCTACTTCACTAGGTTGGGATTCATGAAGAGTGAAGAGGATGTGAAGATGTACCACATAGTGGTAGAAGGTAAGATTTTGATCATTGTACTTACATTGATGATCTCATACTTACATGTGATGATCAATTGATCAAGTCTTGCAAAGAGGACCTTGCAAGAGAGTTTGAGATGAAGGACATGGGGCTCGTGTATTAGTTTATTGGCAAGGAGGTATGATAGTGATATGGGGAGTTGTTTATGTCTTAGGGTAAGTATGCCAATGAGATACTCAAGAGATTCTACATGTAGAGAAACAAACCCATGGAGACTCCTCTAGTAGGTAACTAGAGGAAGGAGGATGCTACATCAAGGGAAGTAGTGGAAGATATTGTTTACAGACAAGTTGTGGGTTCACTCATGTACTTGGTGAACACATGACCAAATATGTGCTATGTAGTTAACCAAATTAGTCAAGCGATGGTTAGGCCTACGAAGCTATATTGGAAGGTGGCAAAGCATGTGTTGAGATACCTTAGGGGCACTTCTTAATATGGATTATGGCACAAATGAATAGGGGGAGTGAAGCTTCAAGGATTAACCAATACAGATTGGTTAGGGAGTCCATCCGACCAAAAGAACACATCAAGAGGGATCTTCAGTATTGGCTCAGTTGAAGTTTCTTGGTACAACAGGAAATAGAGATCGGCTACACTTAGTTCGGCAGAGGTAGAGTAGATGGTTGCGATTCAGGCAGAATGTGAGGCCATCTGGATGAGTAAGATCTTGGTTGGTTTGTTTGGTCAGTAGATGGATCCAACTATGATTTACTGCGATAATTAGAGTTGTATCAAAATCTCTAAAAATCAAGTTTTCCATGATCAGTCCAAGCATATTGATATCCAATATCATCATCTCAGAGATTGTGTATTAAGGAAGATTATGTTGTTAGGGTACTTTCCCACAGAGGAGAAAGATGATGACATTTTGAAAAAGGCATTGTCAATATGTAAATTCAAGTTTCACAGATATAGGATTGGGTAGTTGATAATCCCTTTCTTGTTGAGAGGGGGTGTTTAGAAATGGCAACAAGAAATTCCAGTTTAATTTGTCCTTGAATTAAAGTGAGAATTAAAATCGAATTCTATTCTCATAACAACCTGTAAATAATTAATTAAGTTTAATTAAATGAATTAGCTTATGAATTTTGAGTTGGAGACCTTTTTGATGTAATTTATATGTTCTCCCTAAGTTTTAGGGTCCAATATGAGTTTAAATTGAGTTGGAAGTTAGATCACTCAGTTTACTAAGTTAACTTTAGTTAAATTAGTTCTATCTGTTTATGGAACTAATAGAGGACTAGCAGTCAGTTTGTGCACTAATCCATCCAATAATGCTACTCCAGTTAACTGAGGATTCCCTCATGAGAAACTCATGAATGCCAGTTCAGAGAAAGACCCAATTGAGACTAGAGTGTAGGGACAATGCACTATCAGTGGTATTATTTGTTGGAGTGTAAATATCAGGGATGCTTCATAGATTGATCCTATGTGTGGATTGTGCAATTTTGGAAGAATGAAGTCCCTTTAAATACGAGCTATTCATCCTAGGAATTACACAAGAGATTAGGGGCTTGGAGAGCTGTAGAATTGGCTAAGTGTTGGCCAAGAGATAGCTTGTGATATAAAAGAGTTGAGCATACTTGTGCGGATTTTTTCTAGTGAGAACGAGATTTGTATATTCACTCATATTTATGATATATGCAATATATATAGTGGTGTTTTTAGTAGTGGCTTTCCCCATATACATCTTGTGTTATGTGCCATTGATTTATCTTCTTCTTGTTCATATTGTTTTCATCGATCTATTGCCTTCTTCTAGTTGAAACTAGAAGTAGATTGTTCTCCTATGCTTTAGTACATTCCATGAGCTTGTGAAACTACAAGATCTTATAAAAAAGAAAAGTTGTGAAGAATAATGTTATGGTCATAATGATGTTTTTTGTAAAAATATTTAGTGTTGTATAATATGTCAATTTTCTAACAAACAAAAAGCTTGTCCTTGCAAATTTTCCAAGATATTAAGAAGTATGTGTGTGTTTGCATACCACAACTTTGTCTAAAATGTGTAATTTAAAAAAAAATATATAGATGCGCATGATATACACATAGAGAACTAAGTTTTTGATATTAAAATTTTATTTTTTTAAGCACAAATATATTTTTTTACTATTTTTCAAAGTTCGTGAAGAAATATTTCAATTTCATTTTGTAGACACATGTTCATGCAAGGTTTTTTTAAACTATTTAAATAAATTGAAAAATAAAAAGTGCTCTTTTGAAGAGGAATCATAAATGAAGATAGTGGTATTTAAAAAAAAAATGATTGTGTCTATTTTATGATATTGATTTTTTATTCAACCTCTTTAAAACAGTTCAAAAAAAATTCAAGAATTATGATTAGAATAAATTAGATGAAAAATATGATATGAATTTGAAAATTTCAAACTCATATGCCATTGGATAGAGGGTTCCTTCATGAATACAATGTGATCAAATCCTCCACCTAAGGACAAATTTATCCCTAAGTCCGCTAGGGTACAAAATGGTGTTGCATGAAATTTCACAGAAGGCGTACTGAAATTATGGATTTTAGGATTTAGGAGGCTTGATCGAGCACTTAAAACACATAATTGATTGCTTCATTTCTAATTTCGAATAGCTCGATCGAGGGTTTAAGAAACCATCGGTCAATTCCTTATCGTGGTTAAATAAAGGCTTAATCTAGCTTTAAAGTTTGATCTAGCCTATAGCTTGATCTAGCTTTAAGGTTAGATCTATCCTATAGATAGATTTAATTTAAGGCACATATAGCTTTAAGGCTCGATCAAGCCACTTTTTTTTAATTCCATGCCTAGGTTGTATTGGCAGGAAATTTTGAAAACATGGCTCAATCAATCTCCTCACTAACCTCAGGTTATATTGTTCAAGCCCTCAAATAGCTTGATCAAGTGCTTAAAAAATGATCGATAGAGTTGTTAAATGGTTCGATCGATCCATCAATTTTTCCACTCAAACACACCCTCTCTCCCCAAAAAGTGTAACCGAACTCCATGATTTCACCCTTAGTGATTTTTGTTGGCTCTTTGCATGTGTAGTAGGGCTAGAAAGCACATCATATGTCCTAAAATTCATTTTCTATGTTTTTTATGAGACATACACAAATAATTGTATGTTTGGTTTGAGTTTATGTCATTTCAAATGAATTAGTTGTTCGATTGAATAGATTACCAAAGAATAATGGGTTCTTTATGATGTAATATATGATGGCACTTCTCATATCAAGGAATGTGTTTTATGGCTCGCCCTGAAATCCTATATTTAGTTTTCACGAGGAACCAATGTAGTTCTGGTATCCTATATTGTGGAAGCATGAATCTTCAATTTGTTTCTTCATTCAGGATGTGTTTGTGAGCAAAGTGTATTGCATGGTAATCAAATAAGATCCCTCTCAAATATCTGCAAGATTTGAGATTATCTTACTTCGAAAGGGGGAATATGGGAAAATAAAAATAAATATGGTTATGCGAATTTATGGTTTTGAATATATGCCACTGCTTTTGCCAATATTTTTTCTAGATAGGTATTTTTTTGTTGAAGTTTCTAGGTAATATCATCATTGGTGTCAATATTTGAACATAAAAATAAGAGTCAATTTATTTTTTTCCATTTACTGTTGGAAAAGTGACTATGAAGAAGAAAACTCACACTCTTGTTTTTTCAAAGGATTAATATGCTTTCAACCTAAGTGAATTTGAAGCTATTAAAGGCTTTGATAGAGGAAGAATTTTCACTTAACACATTGAGTTTATGAGATACAAGAACTTGTTTTCGAGAAGTAGAGAGAAGAGCGAGGAAATTCATAGTGTATCAACAAAAGATAAAAAAAATTCTAGTAGATGCTAGACAAATTACTAAGAAAATATATTATCTTGATGGGATAAATATCTAAGAAAAAAGGCTCAAACTGTATGGGGAAATCTCAATCTGGTAGACACAATACTAGTGTGACTTCATCTGCTAGCAAAAGAGGAAAAAGAACTACTTGAAGCAAAATATTGGTTGCCCATAGAATATTAGGTGGTAGGGATGATGAAGGGACTCCTCATAGAGTAACTCCAGAAAGAGTGCACATGGTTGAATCATTTAGATACAAAAGTGCACCTGAAAAAAAGAACATTGTAGAAATAGTGGACATGGAAGTTGATAGCATTCTACCACCTAACTGAGTTACTAATTGCTTGCAATAAAAGAAGAAAATAATGGAGGAAACTGTTGAAGGGGACATTAGTTTCATTTACCATTTGGTCACATTGTAGAATGAAAATTATGACAAGGGAAGTAAGAGATTAAATATTGAAAGGACACACCTTTCTAATAGAAAGGTTGTTGATCAAATATAATTGAATGCTGATATGTCTTTGGTTGCAATGCTTGGGTTGATGAAATTGCAAAAGTTTGTGTTGTAACGCTTGTGAATTATGTTCGTTGTCAAAAAGGAAAAAAAAACAAAAGATGAATGAAAAATTAAAACAACTAGAACATGCTCTGAGCACGTGTCCTTTGTTGAATACTACATTGGAAATAGGTGGATCGTCATTGACAATTTCTACTCTTGGCTGATCTAATAGATTTGATAAACCTGTTAATATTATGAGTGTAGTGAAATCATTTATCATTAATAATATATCTAAAATATTACGGATTATTGAATATGCATGGAAAGTTTCTTTTGAGCTAGGACATTTAAAGAACAAAACTAGGTCTTATATCAAGTTTTTCAAAAGTGAGATGGAGGGAGACATGGAATTCATGCATAATGACTTATTAACTTATAGTTGAAATCTTGATTCATTATTCGAACTAGAAAGAGATCAACAAGGACTGCGATATGATGATCAGATGAGGCAGATGAAAGCTACATGGTTTGGGAAAATGAGAACATTGGAAGACATTATTTATTGCATATCTCAAGGTGGTAGTGATTTTTCAGGGTTTATATGGTTTGTGTATTACATATGAATATGGATTAACTACAAAGGAAAAGTTGATGGTTGATTTGGAGAAGTTGAAACAATCATAGGAAATAAAGTTTGATGATATAATTGATTGTAGCACAGATGAAATTAACAAATCACTAATTAAATTTTTTTGGTGTCATTAAAGAGTACTTTGCCTTGATTTTTCAATTGAAAAAAGAAGAAAATGAAATCGAAGAGGAGATATTCAATGAATGTGTTAAGAAGGACATTATCATTGCTCCAATGAAAGAATTAATTGAAGCTAAAGTGAAGGAATTTGTCGCAAGAATCCTGATTGTGTGAGATAGTTGAAGGTTGAAGAATATCAGAGTCTACTTTTGCATAATACAAGTGTTTTAATACAATGTAACATTTGTTTTTTCATCAAAGCATTTTACTATTTGAATCTTATCTGTGCATTGTGATGGAATAGTCTAATTCATGAATGAAATTCCTTACGACATGTTGCAAATGAATTTTAGATATTATAATTGACGAGATTGCAATTGCAATTGTTATTGAGACAAATGCATCTATATTTGCTATTAAAGTATTAGAATTTTCATAAATTTTATATGCAACATAGTGTATTCCCTGAACCATGGTTGTGTAATCAAAATTTATTTGAATTCTGATTAGTGTTTTTTTGTCTCCAAGTAATATGTCTACTAATTATGTAAACAGTTATGAGATAACATTTAACATGGGATGTTGTATGGACTTGGAATCTAGAACATTATAAAAAAAACAGTGTTTGAACAATTTTTTTCTAGTATTTTCTTTACACTTTTATATATTCCCTAATGTTATGTAATTAACAATTATTAAAATTCGTTTCTATTTACTTTGTTCTAATACTAAAACCTTTTACCAATTATTTGAATAATTCTTAGGTAATGTTTCACATGTGAAGTTGTATCTATTGCATTTCCTATGACTAGAATTTGAATCTGAATACAATTACACTTTTTGTAACTATGTTAATAGCTATTGAAGGTTGTTCAACCCGAAAGCATAACTATTTTTTTGTAGTTGTATTTATTTATGAATGCTTGTACAAAATAAAAAATGGCATACATCAATGTTTCGTTGCATAGAACTTTAATTCTCTCGACATTAGGATAATAGTTTTCATTATGTAGGGGAAGTTTCCTGGAGTGAAAGTTGTGCACAACAACATATAATTATAATAATAAATAATAATAATAATACATTGAAACTATGGATTTATTTTGAAAAGCATTGTTAAAAAAGGTCCATATTTCATTTTTGCAATGGTCAATTATAAACCAGTTCTGGTAAGTAATTTTGTTATAGACATATGTACAGTTTCTTTAGTTAAATAAAATAGGTATTTAAGTAATCTATTGAAGAAACAAACTTGTTTTACTATGGGAAACGTTTCCTTTGAAAAACCCATATGAAATCTTAGTCATAAAAGTTACAATAACCAATTGTAAATAAGCATCTATAAATGCTACTAAATACAAAACCAGTTGGGCAGAAGTGGTTGTACGTGTGTGGAGGCTATGTAAGGAAAAATTTCATTTGCAGAATTAAGTATTTTATATAAATTATTATTTATTATAGAAACATGTTTCACTTGAAGCTTTATTAATTAAATGATTTTATTTAATAATAAAATTTACTAATTACAAAAAGAACAATTGATAATAGCAGTGTTGTAGTTGATTGAACTTTTTTTGTGATTGTAATCAATGTGGGAGGAATATACTGCATATGGAAAAGAGGAGGAATTCCAAAATTGTGTTATGTAAAAGCAAAAGAAACGAGGAGAAGAAGAAATAAAAAACAAAATATTTTCATTGTGTGGAGTGTTGTTTCGTCATTTTCATACATGACATAATGACAATAATGATTTGATACTCTTTTCATGAAATGGATGGATCAACATGTAAATGGGAAAGTAAATTCCATTACCTATATATTGACATTGATATAGTAGTGGATGTGATTGTTGACAACCCACACGATAGCTCTCATTATTAGAAAAAGTTCAACTTTAATTTGCTTTGTACATGGAGTAACTAGTTTCCAAATTTCAAGATTTGTTTTTAAACTATTGATGTTATTTATTGAAAACATCTTCTTTGCTATTTTTAAATTTCTATTTACTTTGGACGACACAATTCACATGCAAAATAGCAACATGTACCACAAATGGAAAAAGGGAGAAAATTTAGCACTATCAGTGATTACTCTGATACCCAAAACTCTGTAATCTAAAAACTATGAAATGATTTAAAAAAAACTATGCCGAATTCTCTAAAAATCATGTTGGAATTTATAATATTTTCTTCCCAAAATTGTGGCACATTTAGATTATGAAAATTATTTCTACTATTTGTCGTAAATGTATATTTTTCTATATTGAATTTCTATTTGTTGGAAGTATCTAGTAGAAAGGATTTTAGAGGAAGAATAATGACAAGTGGTATTTGTTTAGCATATCATTGATCTATTTTTATATCACATTGAAAGCATTGCTGGTTGACATAAAATTTTGAAAGTTAAGTGCAGAAATGGAATCAAAAGGAAGTAAGGAATATATTTGCATTGATATTATGAACTCACTTGTGCTTATCCATTAGACCTTTCAGTGGTCAACTATGTATAGATGATATGTGATTTTTCTTGTGTAGGAGAAGAACAATGATAAAACTTTCTCTACTAGATTAGCGAATGTTGAATGTGTTCCACAGGTATTTGATTTTACAGAAATCATTTATTTATGCGCATATAAGTTTGATTTATTAGCAAAACCAATTAGGCTATCAACCAAATATACTTGTATTTCTTTGACTTTGGAGAAATTTAGGTAGATATTGAATTTACTGATCCTAAATATGCAATTAGATTTGTCAGATGCAAATAGGTTTTTAGAGTCATAGGGCGGTGGCTTGAGAATCTTACAGGAGTTCGCTTCAACGGTTTCTAAGGTTCCTTTTGATCTTTCTTCTCTATATATCACTTTGTTTAGAGAATTTTTCTAAGAGTTTTGTTGGTTGTATGCGTGTTTAATGGGCCAAGAAGCTATGACCGTTGTACCAAGTTCCATTATCTATGCGGTTAATTACTCATATAAAAATTTGTTTATCCAATTGGGTTGATCTTATTTCAAATGAATTATGTTTTCAATTAATACATTTGTACAAGAGAAATAGGTTCTTCATGATGTCATATCTGATAACAACTCTCCTTTTGAGTAATACTTTTGATGAGTTTCCACATAATCGTAGTTTCAATCTTAACAAGGAATCAATGTAGTTTTCATATCCCATATTGTGGTAGCAATAAGATATTTTGAGTTTTTGTCTAATTCAAGATATTTTTGTAAAAAACGTTATTTGCATGATAGAAAGAAGAGAGCCTCATCAAATATCTAGTGAGGCAAAAGTTTTCCTATGGGGAAATGGTGACATGAAGAAACATGAAATAATATGGTTATTCAAGTTTATGGGTTTCGAGGTAAATCACTATTTTTTATAAGAATTGTTGTAGACAGGTATTTTATTTTCAAAGTTTGTAGACAATATTATGATTGGTAGGTTAAATTTGAACAAGAAAAAGAAACCGTTTATTTTTTCTCCATTTACTGTTGAGTGAGTAGCCATGAAGAATGAAAGAGAACTTGTATACATTTCCAGGTCTTTGCATTATTTTAATTTAAAAGAACGTGAATCCTTGTAAGATGCTAATCCAAAAGGTCAATGTTTCAGACATCTATGTGCCATCAAATGCGAGAGCTTGTTGACAAAAGTTGCAAGTGAATCCGAAAGGTCATAGTGTTGTAAGAAGTAATGAAGGAGCAATTACTATTAGAGAAATTGTTGAAGAAGAACGTATTAGTAGCGAAACAAGGCATAAAAAATAAGTGAAAAGGCTATGCAATTTTTTATTTACATATTTAAAATTTCTTTGGATTCATCTTAAAGTAAAAAAAAAAACAAAATTATATCGAAGTTGCACGACTGATTCGCAATCAGCTATTAGCTCTGAGATGATAAGGAGCCTCAATTGGAGAAATCAAAAAGTCCACTGCAATCAAGAAGTAATGAATAAGGTATCAATGAGGATATTGAAAATTAGTCACTTGATTGGACCAGTGGTGCTTCGAATGTAAATCATAAAATAACAGAGAAAATTTCCAACGAGTTTTCTAATTTCAATGATGAAATTTTCACCTTTCAAGATGAAGACTATGGTAAGTAGAGTGAAATAATTAAAATTGAAAATATAGTGATGCATGGTAAAAAATTTATTGTTAAATCATAAATGAATCTTCATATGTCTAGAATTGTAGCCACAGATGTTTTGACATTGCATGAAGCTACCGGGAATGCACTTCCAGTGTTTATTGAGCAATGAAATAGAAAGAACCTATTACCAAAAGAAACAATAAAGATGATGGAAAATTCTTTAAATATGGACCTTTGTTAATGACTGCAATCTTAATATGAACTCGAAAATATAAAATTACCATTGTTAGAACATCTCATGGATCTATTGGAGCTTTGCAAGTCATTCATGTAGTCAAATGTGATATAGTCAGTAATATATACCAAAGATTAGAAATCATTGAGCACGCATCAAAGGCCATTTTTTCTCCTTCAGTTAAGACATGAAATCAATTCATTTGTCGATTTGATGAGAAGTAATGTTACTAAAGACAAACATTTTATTAACAACGACTTATTTACTTTTAGTCAAAGGCTTCAATTGTTGTTTGATGTGGACAACAAAAACATAGCACTGTAAAATGTTAACTGAATGAGGAAAATCAAGTTAGATGGTCAAGAAGAATCAATATACTAGAAAACATTATTTTTTGTTCTAAGAGCATAGATAATAGGAGAAATGATGTGTTTCTAAATGCCATATAAATTGTCCGAGATCTGAATGACCTATAAATTTTAAAAAATTATGAATTGATGACAAATAATACATCAACATTTGAACTGGACAAGAGAAAACAATGAATGGTAGAACAAATTGATGTTATGATTGGTTTTACTCCAAAATAAATTAACAAATGGATAGTTGGTTTTGTCATTATTAATGACAGGGAATCTATCTTAAGTGCTCAGTTACAAGCGGAGGTGATGGAGATAGAAAAAAAAATTATTCAATCAACATGTGAGGCTAGAGATTACAATGGTACCAGCGAAAGAATTCACTTAGGATAAGTCAAATACATTGGTTCAAGAGGCCATGGATTCGAAAGACAACTAATAGTCAAAAAATTAGCCTCAATGCTTTCACAAATTGTAAATGTTCTTAGATATTTGGATATTTGTTTTCTGTATACTAGTATTGAATCGTCATGATTTTTTAATTTTACTAATGTCACATAGTCTAATTATTGAATGTAATTCCTTGATTTATTGTACAATTCTCCTTTTGCATATTATTGTTCATGCATTACTTTTGACACATGCATAAGTAGGTACTTAAAGAGAATATGATAGAATAACATACTGAATAAGCCAACGAACTAAGCCATTGAGAATTTTCATTAAAGATACAAGTGATTTACATTGAGAGTAAGTGTCATTTATGCTTATCATCTAATATTCTATGCATTTGTATTCTATTTATTTATTTCAATCATAACTATGATGATTGAAACTTGAAACTCAAGTTTTTTTCTTGTAAATATAATTGTATTACTTAATATTCTAGAATTATGCCTTGAGCATGTATATTATGCCATTGATACATATATGCAAATAACATGAAAGATGAGAGTAGTTTATTTCTCTATGAAACATGAATAATTTCCAATGTCATCATGTTTATAAATTTGTTCATAGCATGGTACTCAGGGAAGGGATTTTATTACAATTTCCTTTTATCTACCTATTGTTCATAATGGAAGTTTTTTGTATTTCAAAATGAAAATGATATATCAATTTTTCGTGTTTTTTATTCCAATTGGACTTGTATTGCAATATGTAACCTTTATCAAATTAATTAGGGATAGAGCTTTCTCAAAACATCTTTTCTTGTATGGGAAGCTTTCATTGTGCAGAGTTCAAATATCTAGATGACGAAATATTCAAGGCTTCGTCTGCACAATGGACTTAATCCGCAGTTCCACACATATGCCTATTTACACAGAGGCAACTATAAAAAAGGCTTTGACTGTGCAAAGAGCACAACCTTTAACTAGTTGATTAGAAGAAAAAAATTTGCAAATGAAATTGATTTTTCTAAAGTGAGGAAGCCATAGTTGGTCTACAAAAGGTATTTTCTCAGATTTTTGCTTATGTAGAGATGTGAAAATCCATAGGAATGCTTCATACAATAAAACTTGACACTGTACTGATGCAACCTGCATTAGAATCGTATTGACATTATAATATTAGCAAATAAATATGAACATTAAACTATTAATAGGAACTAACCAGTTTCGAATTTGAATAGAGTTCCCCCTCCTATATATTAACTTAACTAATAACAGTTTGTATGTTAATATTAATATTTTAATCGCTTCAAAATCATAAATAAATATTCAAATATTTCCAATTTGTATAATTTTTTAGAATATACATTAAGTCAGATAACATTGTGAAGTGATAGCCATTTTTTCCATATTTATTGAATTGGTTTGCCAATTAAACCATGTTGAGAACATGAATGTAATTTCTTAGTTCAAAATTAAAAAAGACAAGTTAAGTACCTTTATCATAATTATCAATTTTTGTCAAGAGGAAAAAGTATTTTACAGAGCATTTCTTGTGTGAATTAATAACATGTGGAGCATGTGATAGGGATGGATGTATGGAAGTAGAAATGTAGCAATACCTACCTACCTACTAAGAAATTATTAAAGGAAGTGTGTAGTTAAGTCAAGTCTATTAATTCAATAATAATAGTTTCTTATGTCAATTATTGATTGAAAAATGTTATTTAGTATGGAAGTAACTACATTGAGAAAAGATAATTTTACAAAATTCCAAATCATATATCGTATAACGTATGAATCCTTACAGAAAAATTGCTATGTCTAGAAAAATGGGGCATATTATTATCTTTAATTATGGAAAGCTTCTATTGTGTGAAGTACATAATATGTTCAAAGAGAATTTGCATAGAGATTTGATTTTTAAGCTATGAATATTTGTGGAAGACCATGTATGTGTGGGAGAACACAATGATTAATGTTGTTAATTTAAGTTATGTTGAATGGTGCATAGGATATTGTTAAACTGTTAATGTCAATCTGTGATATTTTTAGCACAATCGATTTGTTGTGAAACATAGCACTTATGCATTTGTATTATACTAGAAGAATATGTATTTTCTATTGACAATACAAAATCTAGGAAATGGGGTATCAGTGTGTGCAAGAGATTTCATTGTGCGAAGCTTTTTACGCTGTTATGTGGAGCTTGTACTCTACAGAACATTTGTGTTTCATTGTGTAGAACTTTGACTGTGGAAGATGAGGTATGTTTGTCAATTATACAAATAATTATTCACCTTTTACCTTGTTGTATAGAGATAGTTTTGCAAATTCTTAGTTCATATATCATGTATCATATATTTTTTTACGGAGGACGGTGTATGTGTAGGAGAGTAGGTTTTGTTGTGCAGAGTATGGATTGAGGAACCATGTCTAGATATAGCATGTGAAAAAAATATTTGTAAATGTCATAGTGCCGAGAAAGGACAATAGCAACATATATAAATAACACATTGCCATTAATATTGTTAAAATCATTGTTTTCGTATCTCTCAAATATTGAAATATTTAAATGTTTAGGAACTTGACTTCAACTCAATATTTCCAAGCTCACTTCTATTTAGTGGTCCCTACATAACATAGTCCTTGACATTGACATTGCTATTGTGCAGAAGTTCATTTTGCACAACTCATTGTATCATTCTTCACACATCAACCTTTCATACAATGGTTCAAGTTTTATAATATTCTAGATATCTCATTTTTTCTCTATTGTAAAATTACAAGGAAGAGCATAAACAGATGTATCATCCTAATTCTTGTAACGATTAACAATTAATACATATTAACTATATTAACTATAATGATTAACTATATTCTTCTGTTATAATATTAATAGACTATGTATTTGGCGAAAGAAATGGATCGAATGAATTTATAAGAATAATCTGGTAAACCATAAGATAATGTCAATACTTAAAGTAAGTGCACTCATGTTTTAGCTTATGTGAATAAAAGGATAGGATGTATCATAGCTACTCACAGTGTTGGTTTAGCAAAAAGGGTCTATGGAGGAAGCGGGTCGAGAGATAACATGTACATATAAAGTTGTGCAGACATTGTTTTGTGGAGCAAGCATGGGTTAAGATAAAATTGTGGGCATAATACAAACCCCACTTTATTAGTTGTACAGGTGGGGAGATACAAATTATTTATGAATAAAGTATTAACATCATCATATAAGCCCATCGCTTGCCTCGGTGTTATTGCAAACAACAAATATGCATTGTTTAATACTAAAATATTAGAAATAAAATACTTTTGTACAAAGTATGATGATTCACACATATGAAGCTTCCCCTACACAAGGCACTTTCTCCACACTTCCTCCCATATTCCTAATTTAAAACATATTCAAAAATACAAGCATATGCATTATTTAGAATAAAAATATTATTAATAATATAAGGATAAAGTATGCATTTTTAATACTAAAATATATAACCAATTAAATAACAATAGTATGCATTATTTACAGCTAAACCATTATCAATAATCTAAGCATATAAGTTGTTATTGAGAAAATATGCAAGATTTAATACTTCAATATAGCATAAAAAAACATTTTTGTGCTAAGTGTAGTGAACCACACATCAAAAGCTTGCTCTGCACAAAAGATTTATTCAACACTTCCACACATATTCCTAATTTGAAACATATTGGGAAATATGAAAAGGTATTTGGAAATATGAAGATGAAAATTATTCACACTTAAAATAGCATCAAAATACCATATATGTTGATCACTTACTAAAATATTACCAATAAAAGCCTTTAATGCCAATGTATATATCAATTAATAACCCGAACGATGAAAAGGAGCAAGCTTTTTACTATGGGTTTGTGCAGGATATTTGTTGTGAAATGTGGTACAAATGAATTTGTGTTATATGAGTAGCATATGTATTTTTTATTGATAATAAAAAATATGGAAACAAGTTATGTGTGACACAATGGGTTATATGTTGAAATTTCTATTGCGTAAAGCTTTTACAGTCTTAATATTTTATATTCAAAACTTTATTTGGTAGGGATGAAATTAGAATGTAATATTTTCATAAAATAAACTATTAATTTTAACCTATTAGTATTATCATTATTGAGAGTGAGGAGCTTTGACTATACTAAATATGAGGTATGTATGTCAATTCATCAAATACATGCTTGCTTTAATTACAAAGGGAAATCACTAATGATTTACTTTTAAGATATATGTTTAATCTTCAAAATTCTAAAAAATTATTTACACTCTTCAAAATTACACTATAGAAGCTATTCTAAACTGATATGCTTTCTTAACAAGGGAAAAAAATACAAAAAAACTATGTAAATTCATCTAGGGACACGTGGCATTGGTCCTTCTCTTTGCTTTTTAAAGAAAGAAATTAAACTTAAATATTCCTAGTACAACATTACTGTTTCTATTATTATTATCATTATTACAATATTTGCTATCTATTGGTCCTATTGTCTTAAGTGTCTAATACATATGTTTAATATTTATATTCTAATGTCACAATACTACTTACTAATTTTGATTTTTTTGTCTGTAGAAGTGATCAAGGTGGATCTTCAAATACAATGGCATGGAAAAACTTAGAATGTCAAAGTGATCAGACTAAAGTCAACTCAATACCACGATGTAGATCTCGTCTTCATGATTCCAATGGTGCAAACGGTACTTCAATCAGAGTCTGGATGTTGAAGTTATTGCAAAAAAAAGGGCTCCTCAATCCTTAAGATAATGGAGGATTTTCCTTTGAAAAATGGGTCTTAAAGCCTTAAACTTAAGGTAGACTTAAGGTTTGGGCTGTGGAACCCCTGATCATTGATCTCTGATCAGATTAGATCGGCGGATCTGAGGCCATCGCAATCGGCGGTTATATATATATATAGATATATCGGCAAAGGAACAATGTGATGGGTGCTTAATTGGATCGACAAAACCTCCAATAGACACCTGGCACGATATATGTGCGGGATGCCGATGCGATCAATTGTTGCCGATATCAGCGATCGACAATCAGTGGTCGGCCTTTCCCTAGGACTAGGCCAGAGACACAGCGAAATGCTGATCTGCGACCTCAGCATGGACTCGATATTGACCATAAGCCCGATTTTAAAATATTTGAGGTCTGGGCATATGGTATTTGGGTGGATTTGCAACGTTTTTTTTGGTATTTTTGAAGCTTTGTCATTCAACGATAAAAAGACCATTTTGAGGAACGATTGCACGCACCGATACTACCCCTCTACTGACCTCCATTATTAACCAGAAATCCCCAATTTGAATGGGGTTCTGTCCAAACAACCCATTATAAAACATTGTCGATGGAAGAGCACATGGTATGTGTTTTTATGGTTGCATCATGTTGCTTTGCAAAGTTCGGGAACATCTATTGAGATGTTTTGAATAGTTACACAATTTCAGTCCCTTCTATAGCTACTGAAAGCTTTGGTGCTGCATACCACTCCATCTCTAGCATTCATTTCATAGCCATCAGGCAGATTGGAGGTATAAGCCTCTTTTTGGATAGATTGATAATTTTAACTCTGTTTATCCATGCTATTTAATAAGAAAGGCCTCCCCATTATTAAGTTGGGCTTAGAGACATAGTCTAAATTGGACGAACTCTGTTATCAAACATTGGTGTTCTCTTTTGTGCCTTTTCATGTGTTTTCTTATTCTTTTCATATGTGCACATTTAACTGTTAAACTCCAATTTTATACGTAATTCCTTTCTATACATCTATAAGAGAAAACATCTTGGATCAAGTGCTATCAGAGCAAGGCTTTTTAGATGTGAATTACATGTTTGTATGCTAACAAGAGGCAGGCTTCAAAGAGGTGAAGTGAATTTATAACCTTTCGATCCAGAGGTAGGGTGTGCACCTTGGAGAAGAAACATGGCTAAAGAGGAAGCTCATATTGAAGAGGAGTGCAATTTCAGAAAGACTTTCTATTCAATGGCAGAGTATCAGTCAGTTGGTTATAAGACTAGAAAATGATGAAGAGAGGAATCTAGAAGTGCAAGGTTTAGCACATGGGAATGATGGAGAAGAACCCCTTCCTTCTCCTTCTGGTGGTGAAGGTTATTCTTCCCGACACCACCATAATCAGAGAAATTGAAAGGATGCATCAAAGAAACCTCTTTTTAAATTAGATGTTAAATTTGATTTTCCTGTGTTTAATGGTGAAGATAACAAATAAAATCTTAACAAATGGACCACGCAAATTGAGGTTTATTGTAAGATTCAACAAATCATAGAGGATGAGGTGAAAATCCAGTTGGCCTCTCTATGGCTAGGCAACACAACTCTCGTTTGGTGGTAGAGTAGGTTGTAGAGCAGTAAAAATGTGGGTAAACTCTTTTTCTCATGGTTTGATTTTACTTATCCATTAAAGGAATAGTTTTATCCCTTAAGGTACAAACATAAAGCTTTGATGAATTGGAAATATTTAAGGCAAGGCAAAGGGCAAGATGTTCAGAGTTTTATAAAATAATTTAGGAAGCAAGCACTGAATTTGCGTATTGCACTAGATACACCCGAAGCTGTAACTAAGTATAGTGGCTCACTGCATAGTTATATTCAACATTCATTATTGTTTTTTGAACCAACCACTATTGACACAGCTAGTATGAAAGCAATTCATATTGAGAACAAGGGAAAGAATGAAAGAGAGGACCAATCCCGAAAGTCATCGTTCAAAACTCCCAATGGCAAATCCAAAGAAAAATGGAAAGGGCAGGAGAATAAAGCCGTAGAAGCCAAAGGAGAGTGGCATTATTGGAATCATTGCAATAAAGAAGGCCATGATGATGATCACTGTTGGAAGAAGCACCTAGAAAAGAGTCTAAAAAGGTATGGAGGAAAAGGGAAGTAGAAAACAGTGGCAGTAGCACAGCAAGACCTTCGATCAGATTCAGGAGATGAAGCACTGGTCATAGCAGTGGGAAACACTTTATGCCTCCTATTGATTTTAAATCACAAGGAAGCACCAGTTTTGTAGATGAGTCCATTTCAAATGATAGAAAAAGGATTGAATTATTTCATATTAGAGTAGTAGTAAAACATACCAAAGTAGAAACACTGTTTGATATGGGGTCCCAAGAAAATTTAATCGAAGAATATCTGGCAAAGAAGCTAGGCTTAGAAACAAAACTGCACCCAAAGCCCTACCCACTGTGATGGATACATGATAAAGCTAAATTGAATGTAACCCAGTAGTGCAAGGTAAAATTTGTGATTGCTTCTAAGCTGGTAGATAAAGTAGAGATGGATGTTATACCAGTGGACATTTGTGGCATGGTATTGGGGAGCCCCTACCTATATGACAGAAAAGATGTCTTTTTCTGCCATGAAAATAAAAACCACATCACTAAGGATGGGATAGAGTACATAGTGTAGGCTCATCAAAAAAAAATTAATGCCAACCTCATAAGCACTAGGCAGATGAAATGGCTGCTGAACTCTAGCAAGTAATGCATGCTTATGGTCGTTAGGAAAAAGGAGGCCGAATTTGTAGACACGTTCCAAGGCTGCGATGGTAAGCCTAAATAGGAGTTAATGGATTTAATTGTTGATTATAATGTATTATTTCAGGAACCACGGGGACTACCTACAAAGAGGGAGATCCAACACGAGATCCACTTGTTGCATGAAACCCCTCTGCTGAATATCAGCATGTACGAAATGTAAGCAATCGAAATGGAGGATATCAAGCATCAAGCGTAGGAATTGCTAGACCAAGGCGTGATCAGGCCAGGCTCTTCTCCATCTGAATCACCAATTTTTCTAGTGCTAAAGAAGGATGGCAGCTAGAGGATGTGCGTGGACTACTGCACGCTCAACAAAATATCAGTAAAAAGTCACTATCCCCTCCCATGCATAGATGATTTATTGGATTAGTTAAAAAATGTTCTATATTTGAAAAAATTGGATCTACATAGTGGCTATCACTAGGTCCGAATTGTGGAGCAGGATGTGTGGAAAACTGCTTTCAAAACCAAGCAAGGGTTGTTCGAATGGATGGTAATGCCATTCAGACTTTGCAATGCTCCAACCACCTTTATGTAGGTTATGAATCATATATTTAACCTTTCATTGATGAGTTTGTTCTTGTATATTTAGATGATGTATTAGTCTTCAGCAAGAGTTGGTTCGAACATGTGAGTCATGTAATGAAAGTGCTTGTTATGCTGAAAAGAGAAAAACTCCTTGTAAAATTGTCAAAGTGTGAGTTCGGGAAAACCTCATTGGGTTACCTAGGCCGTATTGTTGGTCATGTTCAATTAAAAATTGATCCCACTAAAGTTGAAGCAATTTTAAATTGGTCTAAGCCTACTAGTGTAACCAAGGTCCGTAGCTTTCTAGGTACAGTCCAGTATTGGAGGAGATTTATTGCTAATTTCTTTGTTATTGCAGCACCTCTGCACACATTGACAAGTCTGAAACAGGTCTTCCAATGGGGAGGAAGACAACATAAATCCTTTGAAACATTGAAGGATAAAATTACCACCGCACCATTCTTAGCCTTACCCAATCTCCAATAGCCATTTGAGATAAAAAATGATGCTAGCAATTATGCCATGGGAGTTGTACTGATGCAGCAAAAGAAGCCAATTTGTTACCATTCTGAGAATTTTTCTCAAGTTGTGATAAACTATCCCACCTATGACAAGGAGATTTATGCCTTGGTACAAAGTGTGAAAAAGTGGAAACACTACTTTATTGGCAAGGAGACCATCATCCATATAGATCATCAAACCTTGGAGTACCTTCAATTAGAAACCAAGTTGCAACAAACTCATCATTTCAATTGGATGGGCTTTCTTCAACAGTTTCATCTAGTAATAAATTATAAGAAGGGAACTAGCAATAAAGTGGCCGATATGCTATCTCGCCCTCGTATTTCTGCTTCTGTTATTTTGCATAATGCTTCATTGTCTTTTGAAAGTTATGTTGAACAATATTCTGACGATGATGACTTTAAGGAGGTTTATGCGAAACTAACCCATGGTTCACAGGTGGACAACTATCAGTTGCAAGGGAAATTGTTGTATCACCTTGGTAAATTGTGTATTCCCACAAGAGAAAGAGTGCATGTAATTCGAGAGGCCCACACCTCTCTTGTGTCTGGACACTTTGGTGTCAAAAAGACTTTATGTGATGTACAAAGATTTTGTTTTTGGCCTCATATGAAGAACATTGCGACTTGCTATGTAAATGGTTGTGAGATGTGTTCTGTTTCAAAGCCCTCTAATAGAAAACTCGAGCTCTACACACCACTCCCTATTCTGAGTCGTCCATGGGAAAGTGTGTCAATGGACTTTATAGGAGGTCTACCTTTGTCTAGGAAGGGTCATGACTATTTGTATGTCGTTATTGACTGTTTTAGCAAAATTTGTATTCTTATGCCTTGTAAAAAGCAGATTACTACAGAGTAGATTGCTTCTCTTTTCTTTCAGTATGTTTGGGTTCATTTTCAATTACCCACATCAATTGTGTCAGATAAAGACTCACTTCCTTGGAGAGTTATGGACCAGTTTGTGGAGAATGATGGACATCAAACTGAAAAGGAGCACGACATTTCACCCGCAAACCGATGGTCAGACAGATATTGTTAATAGTACCATGGTACATCTATTATGAGGCTATTGTGGGAAGCATCCCAAGTTGTGGGATGAACATCTACCCTATATACAACATTCCTATAATTGAGCAGTGCATTCATCGACGCAACATTCACCATTTTAGACATGCTTTGGTAATTTACCAAAGGACCCTTTTGACATAGTCTTTGGAAGGGAGGATGGCTCCAATGGACGTAATGATAAATAAAAAGCTCAACAATTCATTTAGCGAATCAAAATGATTCACCAAGCAGTGGAAGAATTGTTGGAAAAAAGTCAGGCGCATTACAAGGCTCGACATGATAAAAACTGGGTCGACCATCAATTTCATGTGGGTAACAAGGTGTGGTTCCACATCAACAAAGACAAGATGAAGGGAGAAGGAAAGAAGTTGTAGTCAATCCGGTATGTACCATTCACCATATTGGAGAAGATTGGGAACAATGCCTTTCATATTGACTTACCAGTACATACACAGATGTACTCAGTAGTGAATGTGGAGAACCTGAAGTTGTGTGAACCTCTTTTGATCATGGACACTGTGAGGTGGGCACAATTCCTACCTTTGATGATTTTGCACCTGAATATCTCGATGAGTTACTCGAAGACATCATCCTCGACAGAAGAACCAGGACTTCATATCAACGAGACGTAGAGTACCTTCAAGTTGGATTCAAGGGAATGCATCCCAGCAAGGCTAGATGGCTGGAGAAAGAGAAACTGAGGGCATAGTACCCTCACTTGCCAATTGACTAATGAAAAGCTTTTAGCAGTCCAAAAGTTCCTCAATGGGGAGAACTGATCCAGGTGGAACTTCAATACAATGGCATGGAAAAACTCAGAAAATCAAAGTGATTGGACTAAAGTCAACTCAAGACTAGGATGTAGATCTTGTCTTCCTAATTCCAATGACGCAAACAATACTTCAATCCAAGTCTGGATGATGAAGTTATTGCAAAAAAAAGTGCTCTTCAATCCTTAAGAGAATGGAGGATTTTCCTTTGAAAAATGGGTCTTAAAGCCTTTGAAAATTGCAAGCAGAGGTCACATGAGGGTGGACTTAAGGTTTGGGCCATGGAGCCCCAAATTGCCGATCTCTGATCAAATCCGATCGGCGAATCAGAGGCCATCACAATCGACGGTTATATATATCTATATATCTATCTATCTATCTATTATTATATATATATATTATTTATATATATATATTTATATTATATCGATGAAGAAACAATGTGATCAGTGATTAATTAGATCGGTGGAACCTCCAACAGACACCTGGGGCAATATATGTGTGGGTTGTCGGCACGATAGGCCGATGCTGATATTAGCAATTGGCAATCAACAATCGGTCTTTCCCAAGGACTAGGTCAGGGACACATTGAAATTTAAATCGGCTACCTCAGCGTGGCCCTTATACTGACCATAAGCCCAATTTTATAATTTTTGAGGTCCGAGCATATGGTTTTTCGGTGGATTTGTAGTGTTTTGTGGGATTTTTTAAGATTTGTCGTTCAACGATAAAAATACCATTTTGAGGAACGGTTGTGCCCACTGACACTACCCATCTACCAACCTCCATTATTAACCAGACAACCCCAATTTGAATGGGGTTCTATCCAAAGAACCCATTATAAAACATTGTCGATGGTAGAGCATGGCGGAGGTGTTTTTTGTTGTTGCAACACACTGTTTCGAAGAGGCTAGGAGCATCTATTGAGTTGTTTTGAATAGTTACACAATTCCAGCCCTTCTACAGCTACGAGAAGTTTTGGCACTACATACCACTCCATCTCTGGCATTCATTTCATAGCCATCAGGAAGATTGGAGGTATAAGCCTCTTTTTGGATAGATTGATAATTGTAACTCTATTTATCCATGCCATTTAATAAGAAAGGCCTCCCATTGTTGAGATAGGCCTAGAGACATAGCCCAAATTGGACGAAATTCATTATCAAGCCTTGGTGTTCTCTTTATGCCTTTTCATGTGTTTTCTTCTTCTTTTCATATGTGCACATTTATGTGTCAAGCCGCAATTTTATACACAATTCTTTTCTATACATATATAAGCAAAAACATCCTGGATCAATAAGCATTCACCAAACATCCATAATGAAATATTTTTTGTATACACATGACAAATTCATGTAAAAAAAAAAAATTCAGAGGAGCTGGTTACAAATAAAATTCTTGTCTCGGTTGTATGATATTCTTTGGGAATTGGAACTCTTAAGCAACTATCATTTAGAACAAAAATGCAAAACATGCAACATCACTGATAAGTTAACAATGCATTATTATTTCTATATGTAGGTACTAATAATGTTTATACAATATAAGGTATAGTCCTTTGGAAATAATGTACAAATTTTAAATACTATATGACATGATAAAATAAAAATGTTTAGACAAATTATGTACTTTCATACAATTCTTATTTTCGAAGCACTTCCATGCTATGGAATTAGAAACTCTTATTTCTTCTTATTTTTATATGATCTAACTCATATTGACATAGCAGTGAATATGAATACAATCATAACATATATTTTTAATTTCAATCATAATTCTTCTAAAAGACACTTTTCTATTTTATTTCTTGTACTTTTATTATATTTGGATTATACAATACAACCGTTGCTTTTTTTTGCTCCCATTGCTTTTGGGCCATATTTTTAAATGTATTATGATTGAAAGGACTTTTATTTTAAATTTCTAGGAAAATATGTCAGTTGACATTCAGATTCACGCAAACATTACAAGGAAAAAAGTACTTTGAACATTTTTATAGAAATTTCGTATTTTCTAAGACTAAAATCTATCTAGAATTTTTGTAAATCACTAATGAGTCTGCTTTATCTTATTCTTTTTTCATTACACATTTCTTACTTAGTTTCAATTATAGTGTTCTTTTAAGGAGTGATTTCAGTGTAATATTTGTGAACAGATAAAAGTTATCGAATTTGAATGATGTCACACTAGACATGAACAACAATGTGGAGATAACAATGAGCAGTACCACAAAATAGATATTACAGTAAACAAAACAAAATCAATGGAAAGTAGGGAAGAAATTAACGAAAATAGGTACTTATGCACATGTTTAATTAACTCTGTATCAATATTGTTACATAACGTGTACAAAAGAAGTTGTTCAAACGTTGTTGTGTAGAGCTAACACGGGCTAGGAAACAAGTGTGGGAAAAATGCATATCCCAGTTAATTAGTTGTAGAGACAGTTTGATACACATCATTTAGGACTAAAGTATTAGCAACAATCATATAATTCCATCGCTTTCTTTAGTGGTATCGAGAATAAAAAATATGCATGATTTAATATTAAAATATTGACAATAAAAGCCTTTAGTATCAAGTGTGGTGATTCACACATTGACATCTTCCTTTGCATAATGGACTTCCCCTGTACTTCCACACATATGCTAATTGAAACATATTTGAACATATGAACACGTGTTATTTACAATTGAAATTTACTTAAATATCAATAGTATACATTATTCACAATTAAAATATTGTCAATAATATGTGCATAAAAAATGCTATTATCCACACAATGCAAACTTGAAATATTCTTCCACTACAAACAAATCTTATACTCAAGGAAATGTGATTTTGTACATAACTTTGTTTGCACTCTACACAACGTTACTCACTTGACTATTGTTATACATTATATATAGCTAAAGTATTAGCAATAAAAGTGTTTAGCGCAAAGTTCGTACATCCACACAAAAAGAAATTTTTCACAAGAGAATAAACAAACAAATATTCAAAACATTATTTACAATAAAAATACTATGAATAAAAAAACATAAACAATGTTATCATCTACAAAACTTTTACTCAATATGCATTATTTATAGCTAAAATATTAGTAATAATATTACCATGTAGTGCAAAGTGTAGACATCAACAAAAAGAGAACTTCCACACAAGAGATTAAAAAAGTATACATTTGAAATATAAAAAATATTAGTAATAACCTCATATATTCCAACTCTTTACTAAAATAGTTGTTCTATCTAGTGGGGTATCCACATATAGCATGTATGGAAGACATTGTGCGAACTAAACAGTGTGGAAAACATTGACCTCTGCACAGAATAGAGTTATGTGTCCAAATATAGTGTGTACGAAATAAGTTGTGCAGTCATCGTTGTGCGAAGAAAGTGGTGCGGAATAAGCATGGGTTGATACATAAATGTGAATGAAATATGAACCTCTTGACTAAATAAAATACGGAAGAAGATATGCAATCATCTTTGTGTGGAGAAATCATTGTGTAACATGCATGGGCTAAGACATAAATATCGATGAAATATAGATGCCTCCACACAAATACGAAAAGGTATTTGGAAATATGAATAAAAGCATAATTTACACTTAAAATAACATGTATGGAAGAATTTATGTAGACATTGTTGTGTAGATGAAGCAATGTGGAACAAGCATGCACTAAGACAAAAACATGGATGAAATGTAGACCTCTCTGCATAATAGAGTTACGTGTCCAGATATAATGTCTATGGAAGAAGTTTTACAATTGTTTTTGTGCAGAGCAAGTAGTGAGGAATAAGCATGGGTTGAGGCACATATGTGCATGAAATACAAACCTCTTTGCACAAATAAAAAAAATATTTTTATAAATAAGAATATTACCAATAATATCATATACATCAATTGCTTACTAAAATATTAGCAATAAAATCCTTTGATGCTAATGTAGATAGATTCCACTCCGCGAAGTGTGGACAAAATTTGTACGTCTTCATAGAATAGAGTTACATGTCTAGATATAGAATGTATGGAAGAATTTGTGCATTTTTCATTGTGCACAGAAAAATATATTCGAAAATACGAATATGAGGATAACTTACACTTAAAATATCTTGTACAAAAGAAGTTGTGTAGACATCATTGTGTAGGCCAAGCAGTGTGGAACAAGCATGGGATGAGACAACTATGTGGATGAAATATAGACCTCTTTGAACAAATAGAAAAAGATATTCAAAAAAATGAGTATCACTGATAATATCATATACATCAATTTCTTACTAAAATATTAGAAGTAAACTTCATTAATTCTAATGTAAATAGCTTCCACTCTATTAAATGTGGCTGAAATGTGGACCTTTCTAAACAATAGTGTTACATTTCTAGATATAATGTGGCTAAAGATGTTGTGTAATCATCATTGCGCGGAGAAAAAGTGTGGAACAAGCATCAGTTGAGACATAAATATGGTTCAAATATAGACCTCCCCACACAAATACAAAAAGATATTCTGAAATATGAATATCACGAATAATATTGTATATTTCAATTGCTTACTAGAATATTAACAATAAAAGCCTTTAATTCATACGTAGATAGCTCCCATTCTATGGAATGTGGATGAAATATGGACCAGTCTGAACAATAGAGTTACTTTTCTAGATATAGCGTGTATGGAATAAGTTGGTCGGTCATCGTTGTGTGGAGCAAGCAATATGGAACAAGAATCGAATGAGACGTAAATGTTGATGAAATACAGACCTCTTTGCATAAATACAAAAAGATATTTGGAAATACAAAGATCACCAATAATATCGTACGTAAACTGATTACTAAAATAATAGCAATAAAAGCCTTTAATGCCAATGTAGATAGCTTCCACTCTACAAAATGATTTATGAAAACGAATCAATTAAATAGTGGCAGAGGCGGGGACTATGCTGCATTGTAGCTATTCCCCTTGTTTCAAGACCTTTCGAAATAGAAACAAATCGTTTCTATCTTTGAGACCATGTTACTTACATATTTTAATATAATTATTACAAATATTTATTTATTTATTATTTCAAAATAAATTTTATGGAAATTCCATTGTAATGTCTACTATGAGGAAAATGTTTTAATGAATTATCTTTGGAAAACAAACTACCTTCATATTTTCCTCAAAGAAAACCAAATCGGATCATAATAAAAGTGATGAAGATAGTGGACCCACTGGACTGTTCATATCTAGTTTTTTGTGGTTTACTTTCATGTAATTGAAAAATTAGATAAATCTCCCAAAAATATAGAATCCATATTTGTTAAACATTCAAGCTAACCATCTTGATAATCAATTGATTTCCTATCCATAGAGTTTAACATACCAAACAAGAATGAAAATGTATAAATATTATTATTTCTAAGCATATTTATATTTTGTATCTATTGTTTACTCCATTAGATAAGCTCTAGGGCTAACTTATAAAATACCCACTCTTGAATAATTTTGTGATTCTTTGTTATGGAGAAAGAGAAGCTCTTCCATCTTGGAGTGATAAGAACTATATATACATCTAAAAAATACTTATTAGCACAATAGAATGATAAATTGAAGAACTTGAATAAGAAAAATCCTTACAACAATAAGCAAATCAAGGGTCCTGAAATTCTATTAATCAACACCTACTCCTACTTACGATAAGGGAACTATATAAAAGTTTAAAAATTATAAGAGAAATTGTAAAAAAAAATTATGGGATGACCATCTAGAGTCTATATGTTTTAAGAATATGGATACCTTGAAATTAGAATACTAGAGGCACAATATCAGTCCTTATTCTTCTTCTTCTAACTCTTCTTCACATGGACATGTACTAACTAATTTATCTTTTTCCTTCAGTGAACTATATACTTATTCTTCTAAAGAGTGGTTCATTACTACTTATTGCAACAACTATGTAATCAAAACATGGTCACTACTCTTCCTTTAATTTATTGTAGATATGATGTTTTTGATTGTTATAATATCAAAAATCATCATCGTAAGTGTACTTATTGGAACACCCTAGCCCCCTGTAACTTCTTCATAGTAATTTCTATGGTCAACATCATTTTACTTATTTCCCTAGGTTCAAGTACATATTAGCTTTTAGTTATGACTTCTACAGAATCACTTGGGTTGATTTCTTTAAAACTAAGAGTGAAGTCTTTTATATTTATTTACCCTAAACTCCATTGTAGAAACACACCTTGGAAATCAATTGAGTAATTTCATACTACATAATGGAAAACCTTGAGATGATAACAAAAAATTTGTAAATTATTGCATTACTCAAGGAAACTTTATGTTGCATATTATTTCATATACAAAACAACAAAAAATTTGTTGTTGAAAGACATAATTACGTACTAAAGGGAACTACAAATTATATGATTTGGTCTAAGGGATAATTCCTCTTTTCAGAAAAAAGGAATTAATTGTGTTAATCACTCGCAAAAACACTTTAAAATATGTAATATTGCAATAACCACAAATAAAAATTAAGTTAGATGTAATTCACTTTCAAGTGTTTGGTAGTGAAGCATGGGCTCAAACTCTTCATGAGAGAGAAGGATTAACAACCTAAAATTCAAAAGTACACTTTGTTGGATCTTCTGAAGATGTAGAAGGTTATATAATTCTTCAACATAATTCTAATGAAATTATTATCCAAAGAGATGTTAAGTTTGGTGAAGGTATCTCAAAGTGCAATCCTAATTCAATTTTTGCATCACCTTTAGCCTATTGACCATCTTAAATGTTGGTGCCATCTTCTTTACCCAAATTACTATTAAATATTTTAAATTTATTTTCCCTTTAGATGACTATAGTGAGGATAAAAATGCACCTTCCTCTGCTCACCTTTTTGTAGTTGGGTTTATTTAATGTGAACTTACACAAATGCCATATCTTCCTAGATTGGTACATACAACATGAAAATAAACCAACTACCTTACTAATGATTCTACAAATAAACATTGTGTATGTACATAGTTCTAGTGAGACTCCTCTCTTTTTGCCATCCAATGAAATTTGGAAACTTTTAGCCATCTAGAATGGGAAATAATAGTGGATAAATAATATTATTCCATAATTCTAAATGATACTTGGGATCTTGTACCTATTCCAAAGGAAGGGAACTTTTCAATTGTAAATGGGTGTATAGCACTATGTATGCATGAAATTGATGTTTTGAAGAATATGAGGGTTGGTTACCTTCTAAAGGACTATCTCGATTTGAAGGGACTGACTATTATGAAATAGTTTCCCCTATGGAAAAAATAAATTCCATATCCCTTATTCTAGTACTTATTGCTTCATGTAAATGCGAGGTGCATAAGATGGGTATTAAATCAACCTTCATGGATGGGTATTTTTTTTAAAGGAATTTGCATGGAACGACCACCTCTATATGTTCATAATGGATATGGACTTGGTCACATTTAAATATCTCTCTATGGTCATAGACTTAATATCCATAGTCTTAGTATGATAAAATGTGTAGCCTCTGCTCAACACTAACTTTTGTAGATGTTATTTTACCTCTAATGTCAATATAAATAACGTAGGTAACCATCTCATAATACTTGTTCCTTATTTTTGTGAGCTTATTCTTATTGGTAGTGACTCCAACCTTATAAACAATGTGAAATACACCCTTAATAAAAAAAATTGAAATGATAAAATTATGATATTTTCATAACTTTCCTGCCCTCCATTTATTGCTAACCAAGTAATTTAATTTTCTAGTGTAAGTATGTATGTGACCCTTTTTCCTCATTCAAGTGGAAAAATGTAAACCATCCCTATATCCCTTTTAATCTAGAGTCAGATTAGTTTCGCATACACTACACTTACACTAGAAACCACTTTGCATAATTATTTAGTTAGTATCCTTGTATTTTACTCATTCCCATCTTGATATGTGATTTATCAGTGCTCTTGCTTCCTCACGTTTGCAAACATTCAATGGGATCCACTATAAAGAAAAAAAAAATGATAATTTAGTATATCTAGTATACAATTCATTTTCGTAGACATTACAGCTTAGAGTAGCATTTTTATTGGCTTCACAAACTTTATGATTACAAGTTTAGTAGATGTCATGTTTCTAGTATTAGTTTTAGACTTATTACTTAGGCTAGTTAGAAGCAACAAAATCTTTCTCTTTATTTAATAGAATCCTTATGTTTCCAATAGATTCTAACAATAGTATCTATTAGAGTGTCATTAAGCTCACCATTGATCTAGTTCAACATTATTGTAGAAACACATTGAATTAATAATATACCCTATTAGAAATCTTATTTAGGATCACAATTTCAAAATGATATTCTAGGCTATAAATAATCAAGTTCTAAATATTTTCAAAAAGTATTTTACACAAGTGAATATTTTCAAATTGTCAATCTATCTTAGAATGTCATGAAGTTGTCATTCAGAAATGATAGAATCTAACTCCTCCTTCCTTGTCTTATTTTTTATCTTAGTAAATCCTTTAATTGCATCCCAATTTGTTCCTAAAGGGGGATATTATAATATTTAGACACTTATGAGGTATTTAATATCATATAGGTCATGTATATTTATGAAAAATGCCTTTCTTCATTGTGTTGGTATTTAAGATCATAATATTTAGGCAAGCATTTTAGTTATATAATACAACGGTCATGATATGTTCTAGATATGAAATAATCTGATAATTCATTGTATCCTTGATACTAATAGTTATATTCAACCATGATTTATCACATAATTGGCACATTATCTTGATTTAAAGTGCTTTTATGAACATTTTCTAATGATTACTTATGACAAACTAAATAAAAAACTCATTTTTCATTAATATATTTCCTCAAGTGGTCATGTCAAATAGGGTTGAGGACTATCTCCCTCTTATAGGGTTTTAACCATATATAATATACCATGTGTATTGATATTTGGTTTATTTTTGTGCATCACTTTCTTAGCATGTTCAAACTTTGTGAAAATATTTAATTTATTAAACATCAAACTTTATAAAACAAAAAACAAGCCAGTGTTTCTTAGAGAAATAAAGTAATTACATTAGTTGAAGTACTTGTGGTAATCAACAATGATATAGCACACAACAATATCATGCATTAATTTTAGTGATGATTTATTGAAGAATGATTTAGAGAAATAATGAAATTGAATTGATCAATAATAATATATTAATAGATGACAATAGGTTGCATTCATTTCTGTTTTTATATAGTGAATGTTCTTTTAGAGAAATCAAGTAGAATTAATTTTTCTAATGGCATGATATAAAAAATACTAAGTTGGGAAAGTTCTATTCTCTTTGCCTGGCTAGCCCATTTGTTGTACATTGGATTTGGTATAGATATGAAAGAGTGTAGATAAAAGGATTTAGAGAAAGGGAAGGAATTTTATGATGCTCGTTTATTGAAGAAAAAACATCCTTAGATGATAGAGGGTGTTGGCATTCTGACACAAGTTTGGCAATTTTGGTGCTATGGCATAGGTGTTGTCCTTGATGGCAACTCACTCTAGTTACAAATCACAATTCAAGCACTCAAAAAGAAGAAAAAGACATATACGTAGGTTCACTTTGACGAAGCTGCGTATACACGCAGGTTGGATGTTCCCAAGGCGCATATGCGTATACACGCACTTTCATGCAAAGAAAAGCATGTACATGTGGGAAAACTTGTTTCTGGTCCGTGGTATTTAGTCCTTGGTATTTGAACCTATGGTTTTGGGCCATGGTATCTCGTTATAAGTATTGATCCCAAGTATTGGGTCCATGGTATTGAATTGTTATGGTTTTGGACCGTAGTATTGTGAAAGGCCTAAGGCTATAAAAGAGGAAGGAGATGATTTGGCAAGGGATCATATGAATCATTGAATATCTGAAAAAGTGATAGATTTGGAATATAGTGATTGGGTTATGGTGCAGATCTAGATCTGAACGAGGAAGGAACCTGAGCGCAAGGAGAAGGATAAGTTCTTTTAATGGGTTGAAATCTTAAGGCTTGAATGATAGTATCTTTGTATGATTTTGATCTGTTCTATGTGGTGGTTGCTTGATCTATAAATCTAATAATCTGGGTAAAATAATATTTGAACATTTGAAGGGGTAAATTACCTTTATAGATCTGTACGTAGGTTCAGTGAAGCATAGGTGCGTATATATGCAGGTTCTGCAAGTCGGAAGTGCGTACATGCAGGTTCATCTTAGCACAGGTTTGTATACACGCAGTTTCTGGAAGGCGGAAGTGCGTATACGCAGGTTGATCTTAACACAGAAGCGTATGCACGCAAGCTTCTGAATATTGAAGTAGCGCACATCTCATAATTTATGTCCTAGCTACTTCTATTGATTATTGCAGGGATCTGGGTTTAGAATTTGAGGTGTGATTATAGTTAATGTGATCTGGGTACAATTGACAGAGAAGTCTTTATTTTGATTTAGTCTTGACTGGTAAAATGGTGATTGGTTGATGCATAAATTCTTGATGTTTGATTGATGTTATTTGTGGATCCAGACTGAAAATTTATGAAACGTGGTCCCTGGAAGAAAGAGAAGGTTGTAGCCTTCTGTAGGTAGCAACCTGCGTAATAGTATCTCAACTAGTACAAGAACTAAGGGGGCTGTAGCTCCCTTCCAGGAGAAGCTGGAAAATGAGAGAGGGTTGTCGCTCTCTGCAGGTAGCAGCCTGCGTACTGGTAAAGGACTGCACCAGTACAGAATCATTGTAAAAATAAGTTTCTAATTAAAAGAAGATAGAGACGAATTGCAGCAGGTGGTTTTCACCCACATTGGGTTTCCACCCTATATCTTGTGTTCTTATGTGTGGTTGTCTTATGATCTATTTTATTGTTCCTGGCAACTTTTTATATGATTCTGGTGCATAACTTAATGATCAACATCTGTAGAATAAAGTAAATTATAAATCTACCTTATATACGCGGGTTTCCTTATCTGTAGTTGTGTATATACGCGGGTTCATCTAAGTGAAGTAGTGTATATGTTCTAGGTTTGAAAAAGTAAATAATTGACCAGATAATACTGATTCACCCCCCCTCTCAGTATTCTTTCCAGCAATTGGTATCAGAGAAGGTCCAGCAGAAGAAGCTTAATTGTTTGAAGGAAGATCTATCATCATGAGCAACTACGAGAGAGAAGCATCAATCAGGCCACTAATATTTGATGGGACCAACTTTGTCTATTGGAAGGTAAGAGTCATAGCCTATCTTCAATCTCTTGGTACAGAAGTCTGGGATATCGTAGCTACAGGGTACACTTTTCCATCAACAACTCCTACAGATCCTACTGAGAAGAAACAGTTTGAAACAAATGCAAAAGCTGTCAACACTCTATTAGGATGTTTATCTCAATCAGAATTCATCAAGGTCATGCAGTATAAAACCACTAAATAAATATGGGACAAGATTGTGCTGAGCTATGAAGGAGATGAGTAGGTAAAACGTGCAAAACTTCAAACCCTCAAAATTTAGTATGAAAATCTCAGGATGTACAATGATGAAAGTGTGGCTAACTATTTCCTTCATATAGATGATATTGTTAATTGTATGAAAAATTTGGGTGAAGAAATAAAAGAGGCTATTGTGGTTGAAAAGGTTCTAAGATCTTTGTCTCCTAAGTTCAAATCAAAATTTTCTGCAATAGAAGAAAAGGAGAATCTACAAAAAATTACCATGTCACAACTGCACGAAATTATAACCGCTTATGAAATGAGGAAAGGAGGACCATCAGACAGGAGAGAAGCTGCATTCAAGGCTTGAGGTAAAGGAGATTACTATGAGTCAGGACATATGTCAGAAGAAGAGGAAGAAGCAAATTTTGTCAAGAACCTTCAACCGGGTGCTGGAAGATTCAGAGGTAAGTTACCCTTCAAATGCTTTGCTTGTGGAAGAGTCAGTCACTATGCCGCCAAGTGTCCTCATAAGCTTGACAAGGGTAAGGAACCTATTAGATGGAACAAGAAACAAAACGTAAGTAAGAAAAGCTACTACACTCATGAAGACAGTGATGGACTCTCAAATAGTGATGAAGATGAACGAGGTAATAACTATATACTTTTAATGGCTTTTGAAGATGATGATTTTATCGATGCTATGGATGAAGAAGGTCTTTATGAAGAGATTTCTAAACTCAAAATTTGTTTAGAAGAGAAAAATATGATTATTGATACTTTGCAATTTCAACTAGCTGAAAGTGAAAAACATCATGAAAAGTTAGAGTGTGAAATTGTGGGACTTAGAAAAGAGATTGAGAAAACTAAAGCTCTTAATCTTAGATTTGTTAAAGGACCTGAAACGCTAGATGAGATTATCAAAGTGCAGCGTTCTCCTCTAATCAAGACAGGTCTAGGATATAATGAAGAAGCAACTCAAGCACAGAAACCATGCACCTCCAAAAGTTATCTTGATGCAGCAAGGAGGAGTGAGCAAAGGCCTAATGGAGATCATCAGGTAATCAGGGACATTTTTCTTCAAGAATGAATAGAGATCACCAAGTAAATCAAGGGCAATATGCTTTAAGGATAAACAGAAGCCACAATAGACCACAGGTAAATCATTCTCAATTTGCATCAAGAATGAATGACAACTACAATCACTTAGTCTGCAGGGTTGATAATCGTAGGAATTTCTTCAATGGCCAATGTTTCTCTTGTCACAACTTTGGACATAAAGCAGCTCAGTGTGTTGCCTAAAAAACTATCATGACTAGAGAAACTCAAAAACAGAGGAGTATGACTTGGATCATGAAAAGGACCTACAATAACTTTTCTGATCTTGAAAATGAAATACAATGTTCTATTTGTAATAATATTGGTCATGAAGATTCGAAATGCAGGAGCAGGTTTCGGCAGAAAACTCAGAAGGAGCAAGCCTCAAATATCAAAACATGGAGAATGAAAGAACCAAAACCAAAAAGATGTGGTATCGCCTTATATGTAGAAGGGCAAGAAAATCAATGGTACATCGACAGTGGATGTTGAAAACATATGACAAGTGATAAAGAAAAAATTTAGTCATATAGTGCCTTAGAGAAGGAGAAGAAGGTCTCATTTGGAAATGACACCCCTGCACTCATAAAAGGTAAAGGTTCTGTTCTTTAAAAACATAAGGTCAAAGCAGGAAATGTTATGTATGTTGATGGCTTAAAGCATAATCTATTGAGTGTCAGTCAGATGTGCGATCAAGGAACAGAGGTAATATTTTGATCAAATGGATGTAGTGTTCATGATCTTGATATAGGAGAAACAATGATCAAAGGCATAAGAACTCCAAATAATTTATACATATTCCAAGAAGGACAACAACAATGTTATCTGAGCAAGAATGATGAACACTGGCTGTGGCATCGGAGGTTGGGGCATCTATGTTTCTCACAGATAAGGAAAGCATGCAAATACCAGGCAGTTCGTGGTCTTCGAGACATCAGAATTCCATACAATACAATATGAAAATCATGTCATTTTGGTAAGCAAACCAGAACTAACTTCCCTGAGAAGGAAGGATCAGCTAGTAGGCCACTTGAACTTGGCCATACTAATGTATGTGGTCCATCTAGGAAAAGGTCACCTTAGGGAGAAGAATACTTTATATTATTCATTGATGACTATTCAAGGATGGTTTGGATAGGACTTATGAAGCACAAAGATGAAGCCTTCGAAAAATTAAAATCCTTTAAAGCTTTGGTTGAAAATGAATAAGATCACAAAATAAAATCCCTCAGGTCTGATAGAGGTGGGGAGTTTACCTCAAATGAATTTTTCGATTTTTTTGAAGAACATGGAATAAGAAGGGAATTCTCTACAACCAGGACTCCTCAGCAAAATGGAGTAGTGGAAAGGATGAACAGAACAGTTCAACAAATGGCTCATGCTATGCTTGATGAGTTTGGAACTCTCACAACTTTCTGGGGTGAAGCTGCATTTGCTGCAATTGTTATTCTCAACAAAAAAAATGTCTGGGTAAATAGCACTCAAACCCCTCATGAGCTCTGGTATGGTGAGACTCCTTCGGTAAAATATTTCAAAATTTTTGGAAGCAAATGTTATATCAAAAATATTGATGAACATCTTGGCAAGTTTGACCCTAGAGCAGATGAAGGCATTCTCCTTGGTTACTCTCCCCACAACAAAGCATACAAGTGTACTTATAATAAAAGGCTTGGAAAAATTGTTGAAAGTATTGATGTAGTGGTTGATGAAGAAGAAAACACTCCTAGGAAGGTAAGGTCTGAAGATTTCGAAGATGATGAGGACTATCCATCAACATCAAATCTGATTCATGATGAAGAAGAAGCCTATGAAGAAGAAACCCATGAGGAGCCTGAAGAATAAATAAGGATAGAAGAGAAGACTCCATCCAGATATGTTCAAAAGAATCATCCAGAAACTCAAATTTTGGGGCAGAAAGAGGTAGGTATACAAACAAGAAGAACAATTGCAGAAGCTTCAAACTATTTGGCATTACTCTCCTCCACTGAACCACAAAATGTAAGAGAGGCATGCAAAGATGAATGTTGGGTCAAAGCAATGGATGAAGAACTTGAGCAGATAAAAAAGAATAACACTTGGGAGTTGGTTCCTAGACCAAAAGATAAGAATGTCATAGGGACAAAATGGATCTTCAAAAACAAGTTCAATGAAAATGGGGAAGTGATTAGAAATAAGACTAGACTTGTTTGTAAAGGGTACACACAACAAGAAGGAATAGACTTTGAAGAAACTTTTTCTCCCGTTGCTAGACTTGAGGCCATCAGGATGTTCCTTGCTCTCTCTAGCTTTCAGAAGTTCAAAGTATTTAAAATGGACGTAAAATCAACCTTTCTGAATGGAGATTTAGAAGAAGAAGTGTACATTGAACAGCCAGATGGATTCATCCTTGGTAATGATCCAAATCTTGTATGCAAATTAAAGAAGGCTCTCTATGGTCTCAAATAGGCTCCAAGGGCTTGGTCATATCATCTGGAAAAATACCTTCATCAACAAGGTTTTTCAAAAGGATCAGCAGATCGCAATCTTTATATAAAAATTGAAAATAAAAAATTGCTAATACTTGTTGTGTATGTAGATGATATCATCTTTGGTAGCAATGAAGAAACTATGAGCCAAAACTTTGCCTTGGTAATGCAGAAGGAATTCGAAATGTCTTTCCTTGGAGAACTTACATATTTTCTTGGTTTACAAATCCAACAAAATAAAGGCGGTATCTTTTTATTTCAAACCAAGTACCTCAAGTAGATCTTGAAGAAGTATGGCATGGAAGATTCGAAACCAATATGTACTCCTATGGTCACAGGATGCAGACTCAGTGCAAATGATGAATCAGCAACGGTGCATCAACCAACCTATAGATCCATGATTGGAAGTCTGCTCTATTTAACAGGTACCCGACCAGACATCATGCATGCAGTAGGAATGGTTGGAATATTTAAGGAAAATCCTAAGGAAACTCATCTTCAGGCAGTAAAGAGAATTTTCAAGTATCTTCAAGGAACTCAAAACTATGGCCTATGTTATCCTAGAGATGCAGATCTCACTCTTCGTGCTTATACAGATGCAGATTGGGCTGGAAGCGTGGATGAAAAAAAAAGCACTAGTGGTGGTGCATTCTTTATGGGTTCCAGATTAGTATCCTGGTTCAACAAGAAACAAAGTTCTATTGCATTATCTACAGTTGAAGCAGAATATGTGGTTGCTGCATCTTGTTGCACCCAACTCCTTTGGATGATGCAAACCTTGTAGGATTATGAAATCACTTGTACTCCACCTATCTCCATCTTATGTGATAACATGAGTGCAATCAACATTTCAAAGAATCCAGTCATGCATTCAAAGGCCAAGCACATACCTATCAAATATCATTTTCTTCGAGAACAAGTGTTGGAACAAGAAGTCAAGTTAGATTATGTTCCCTCTAAGGAACAAGTTGTTTATATACTCACCAAACTGCTGCCCAAGGAAACATTTGAATACCTCAGACAAAAGCTGGGAGTAGTTGATGCTTCAACCTGCTATTGAAACTTGTCTATTTCAAAGAAAAGTTGTTGGTGTACGCGAGTTGGATGAGGAGGATCCACGTACATACGTCGGTTTGTGTAGGTATAGTCGCATATATGGAGGTTTGAAGGATATCAGCAGAGACAGACTCTGATAGTCTACTAAGGGTCTGTCAGAGACCATCTGGCATAGGTTCAGGGGGAGCAGATAATCTTCTAGTGATGCATTGTTGGCATTATCTTAGAAGCTTTTGGTTCAAGTCACAATTGTTGTTGGTTTCAAGTGGATCACTTGCAGAGGAAGAGAACATGGTTGCTGATTTGAATAATGATTGACAGATGCTGCTGATATTAGTTATTGATGACTTTCTTAGTCTTGCTCAAGATATCTCGTCTCTATGTCATGTATATCTTATTTTCATCAAGGTCATGTAACAACCTATTTTGGTTTCCCCACTATTCCTGGGATGAATGATGTAATGTAATTGGTTGTCATATGTAAATTTATGATGTATCCCCACTTGGTTGGATGGATGATCCCCACTAGGTTGGGTGATGGATGTATGTATAGAGTATTTTGTGATAGGAAGGTCAGTTATGATGTATAAGTCATGGTTCTTTTTAAAGAACGTCTTTTTGCAGATCTTGCCTACAGTCAAGGGGAGCATGTTCAGCACAGCAGAGCAGAGATTTTAGCATGTACTCACGGGGAGCACAATCCTTTGCCCTTGATGAAAAAGGGAAAGAATGATCTTGAGGATCTTGGGATTGCCATCAAGTCCAAAGGGGGAGATTGTTGGCATTCTGGCATAGGTTTGGAAATTTTGGTGCTATGGCATACATGTTGTCCTTGATGGCAACTCACTCTGGTGACCGATCAAGGCACTCAAAAAGAAGAAAAAGACATATACGCAAGTTCACTTTGATAAAGCCGTGTATACACTCATATTGGACGTTCCCAAGGCGCGTACGCGTATACACGCACTTTCATGCAAAGAAAAGCGCGTACATGTGGGAAAACTTGTTTCTACTCCGTGGTATTTAGTCCTTGGTATTTGAACCTATGGTTTTGGGCCATGGTATCTTGTTATAAGTATTGATAACAAGTATTGGGTCCATGGTATTGAATTGTTATGGTTTTGGACCGTAGTATTGTGAAAGGCCTAAGGCTATAAAAGAGGAAGGAGATCATTTCGCAAGGGATCATCTGAATCATTGAATATCTGAAAAAGTGCTAGATCTAGAATACAGTGATTGGGTTATGGTGCAGACCTAGATCTAAAGGAAGAAGGAATGTGAGTGCAAGGAGAAGGATAAGTTCTTTTAATGGGTCAAAATCTTAAGGCTTGAATGATAGTATCTTTGTATGATTTTGATCTATTCTATGTGGTTCTTGCTTGATCTATAAATCTGATAATCTGGGTAAACTAATATCTGAACATTTGAAGGGGTAAATTAAATTTATAGATCTATACGCAGGTTCAGTGAAGCACAGGTGCATATACACGCAGGTTCTGCAAGTCGGAAGTGCGTATACGTAGGTTGATCTTAGCACAGGGGCATATACATGCAGTTTCTGGAAGGCAGAAGTGCATATACGTAGGTTGATCTTAACACAGAAGCGTATGCACACAAGCTTCTAAATATTGAAGTAGCGTACATCTCATAATTTATGTCCTAGCTTCTTTTGTTGATTATTGCAAGGATCTGGGTTTAGAATTTGAGGTGTGATTACAGTTACTGTGATCTGGGTACAGTTGACAAAGAAGTTTTTATTTTGATTTAGTCTTGACTGGTGAAATGGTGATTGCTTGATGCAAAAGTTCTTGATGTTAGATTGATGTTATTTGTGGATCCAGTTTGAAAATTTATGAAATGTGGTCCATGGAAGAAAGAGAAGGTTGTAGCCTTCTGCAAGTAGCAGCCTGCGTACTAGTATCTCAACTAGTACAAGAACTAAGGTGGTTGTAGCTCCCTTCCAAGAGAAGATAGAAAATGAGAGAGGGTTGTAGCTCTCTGCAGGTAGCAGTCTGCGTGCTGGTAAAGGACTACACCATTATAGAATCATTGTAAAAAGAAGTTTCTAATTAAAAGAAGGTAGAGATGAATTGCAGCAGGTGGTTTTCACCCACATTGGGTTTCCACCTTATATCTTGTGTTCTTATGTGTGGTTGTCTTCTGATTTGTTTTATTGTTCATGGCAACTGTTTATATGATTCTGGTGCATAACTTAATGATCAACATCTGTAGAATAAAGTAAATTATAAATCTGCCTTGTATACGCGGGTTTCCTTATCTGTAGTTGCGTATATACGCGGGTTCATCTAACTAAAGTAGCGTATATGTTTTGGGTTTGAAAAACTAAATAATTGACCAGATAATACTGATTCACCCCCCCTCTCAGTATTATTTCCAACAGAGGGGATGTGTCTTTGTATTTTCAAAGTACACATGTACATTAGGAGACATGGTTGTTTGACTCAGGGGATCCTTTCATAGGACTCCTCATATGGAGTTATTTTGCAAGTAAGAAATATGTAATGATGTTGATTTCTTTTCGAGAGATGATTTGATAGCTAGAATCATGGGATCAAGAAAATAAAGTTGAAGTAGGTAGAAGGATTAGAGCACTCCTTAGTGTTAGGCACATCCAAATATGGGACATAGATTTTATTTTGTAAGCAATATGATTGATGCAAGTGTAAAGAAAAGGTTTGAAAGAGATACTTGCAGGTTAGTTTGAGGAGAAATGGTATCAGTGAGGGGCGTTTGGATTGGAACTCTATATAAGCTAGTAGGAGACATTATTAGTGATTTGCACAATAATGTTTTTCCTAATAGTGGAGATGAATAAGTAAAAACTCCTATAGTCTCCTGAGAATATATTATTTTGTGGCATTAAAGACTAGGGCATATCAAAGAGAAGGCCCTTTGTGTACTACATGGTAATGGTATAATAGAAGGTATGCATAATTATTATCTAGATTTTGATTTCTGTGAACATTCCTTATAAAATAAGTAGAATTTGGTAAATTTCTCCTCTGATGCTACAAGGGAAGATGGAATATTATAGTTGGATGGACAATGATGTGTTTATACCTATGTTGGTGTTATCACTTAGTAAATCTAATTACTTTTTTTCATTTACTAATGAATCCTTGAGGAATACATCGGTTTATTTTCTTAGTAAGAAATTTGAAGTCTTCGAAAAATTCAAAGAGTTTAAGGCTCTTGATAAAAATTAGGTAGACAAGAAAAATAAGGTTCTAAGGATAGATAATGGTGGAGAATTTGGTGAGAATGAATTCAAATAATTTTGTAAGAAGTTTAGTAGTATATAAAGGAAGAAGAGTACTTCATACAAAACTCAACAGAATGGAGTTGCAAAAAGGATGAACATGATTCTAAAGGAGAAATCAAGGAGCATGCTTAGTGGTGAAGTGTTAGGAAAGGAATCCTAAGGTAACGCAACAAATATTGCATGTTACCTAGTAAATAGATCAACTTTGTCAACATTTGATGATATGACTCCACATGAGGTATGGAATGGTAAGAAACCTTCTCTTAAACATATATGGGTATCTAGTTGTGATTCTTATGTACAATTTCCCAAGGATAATAAGAGTGAGGCAGATCAAAAAGTTGAAAATTTTACCCCTATTAAGGATAAAATGTTATAATCTTATTTTCCAATCCACTATATTGAGAGATACCTTTAGTTCAACATACTTCAATTGTTATATAGAATATATCCCCTCTGACCCTTGTTATTACTCATATGGGTATTACAAGGAAGTTATGAGATGTTATAGGGCTAAAATTTCATAATGGAGTCATTACTTTCTCACAATTTCATAATTATTTAATAATAATATTTCATACTTGAGAAAAATGTTCCTATTGAGTTTGGAAAAGTTCATAATTGAGCATGAAAATTTTGTATGAATTGTAGTTGACTGGTTCACATGTCATCAAGTCTATACATGACTTGTATCCACCCAATTATCATGTTACAAAGACTAACTTTTCTTTGCCCTAAGTGTCTATATATATTCTCCCAAATATAGGAAAACATTTTATAACCAAACCCTCCCATGGGTGGAAAGGATAGAAAAGGAGTCTCAGTACATTGTCGTGTTGAAAAAATACCATAAGTGCGGGACTTGTCATTGATCATTAATGGTCCCAATTTATGAGTTAGACAAGGGAGGGGAAAAAGAAAGGTATCAATGGAGAATTATAGGCACTTGAAGGTATATTTTATTATTGTATTGTTATTATACATGTAATAAATATTTGATTTCCTTCTCTACATTATTTGTATCTATGAGATAATTTTATATCTGCTAAGATTAGATCATTTATGTAATTTGACTTTCCTTCCTGGAAAGGAAAATCCACCGTCTTTGTTTGGTTGTACATGTATACAAGAGTTGCAACCAAGCAGTTTGAGTGGGATCTCTAAATAGGAGCAAGATTTCTAGTTGTTGGAGTGGGTCTATAATATTCATCAACACGTGTAGATTATAAGGTATCCCATTACCACTACCATTTCCATTCCATGAAAGAAAATTATTTCTAAAGGTATAGAAAGGTTCTTTGTTCATCTTGTCCATTGTCCATTAGACCTTGAGGTAGGATCTATGGGACAATAATCCCTTTGTCATAAGAATAATTTAGGAAAACATAAATATAGTTTGATAAGTTATAAGCTTTGGAGCCTCAAAACTAAGAGGGTTGTGTAAAGTTGAGATGTAGTATTTAGAGAAACCAAGTATGTTGTCAAATAGGAAATACTATCAAGGGAGAGAGAACTAGACAGGATATAGTTTGCATTGTAGGATGGTTATTTAGACTCTATATAATAACTTGATCTAGAAGAAGAAGAATCACATACTTCAGTATTGAAGAGATAAGCTTAGGAAAGAAGGTACCTAGAAAGGTATACTCCACCTAATTTCTATTCAAATTTTTGTTTTATTTACTATTAGTGATAATTTTAAAAATCTTTTGGTGGTGGTGGATTAAAAGGATAGAAAATTATATAAAAAAGGTCATGGCTGTAGAAATGACAACTTTATAGAAAAATGAGAGCTAGGATCTAGTAGATTTTCTAGCAGGAAGAAATCCCATTGGAAACATATGGGTGTTTAAGAAGAATTTGAATCTAGAATGCAAAGTGGAGAATTATAAAGCTTGGTCATTAGAAAAAAGGTTATTATTATAGAGGATTTTATTGTAAAGGAAGACTAGGAGTGTATAAAGTCTTGTATGTACATGTATTAGTTGTTACAGACAAGCATAGATATCTAAATTGAAAAATATCTATAAATTGGTATGTGCTTAACCTAGTTGGAGAAGAAATTAGTTGGATTAGAAAGATTGATAATGTAGTGGAACTCTCCACTACATATGTTATGGGCCTCCTAATTAGATGAAAAAGTAGGCCCATATAGTCTTCCCTATGAACATAAAGGTTGTGTTAAACCTTTCCTTTGGCACTTAATAATGTTTCCTTAGATTAACTATGTTTTTAGGAAGGTTAGATATATTTACCATGATTTACATGACTAATGTGCTTAGATGGGGGATATTGAGAAGATTTGGAAAAAATTACAAGGATATTTAGTCAGAGATAATTATGGGACATATCCCCTACTACTAGAATATTGAACTCAACCAGCTTCAAGCATTAATTACTCCTCACTGTAGCTATGAGATCACTTAGGGAGCATCATCATGGCTTTTAGGTGTTTTGGAAGGAATGTCGTCCTATTTACAAGGAGGATTCCCCTCACTCATATTTTATAAAGAGAGGCCTTGAGTATCCCATCAGGAGGTCAATCAATCAGTCAAAATAAGCTAGTAGTAGTTGAGTTAGAGGAAGCAAGAGCTTAAGGGATTTTCAGTTCTACAACTTTCCCTGTACAAATATTTTTTTTTACTATAAAATATATATTTGGTTCTTAAAATATTGTTGCTTTAGGGACTTGAGATCCTTGGTTTAGGCCCACCCCAGGTTCTCAATACTTTTTTATGTAATGTTACCTATGATGCACTTCTTCATTCATACAATTTTCATTTATGAGTATTTTTGTATGTAGGGTTAATCAGTTAACTTGTTATAGCCTTTTATTTCACAATAATTTGAGCAATAGATGTTAGTTTTAGTAGTAGTAATCTTACATATCTGTAATTTATCTTCATGCATTAAGTTCACATGGGTTTCTTATTTTTAATTGTTTTTTATTAGTTATATGCATTTTAATTGCACAATCCCTATTTTATAGAGCTATAGGAGACTATTGTCACCTATTTGATGAATAATTATTTCTTTCATTGAAATGATTCCATGTAAATGCATTATTTATCATTTCCTATCTTTCCCTTAGCTCATTTTGCCCTCAAACCACATCCTTAGCTCATTTTCCTACTCACTTATCTATCCATCTTGCAACAAAATAGGGTCTCTTGTATCCATTTGCATTTTCTAACTGATATAAATTTGCATACAAATCATGCATAATATTAGTTTATGTTTTATTTTATCTCTTGAACCTTTAAGATGGAAATTTATAATCCAAAATATCAAGTATATCCCTTGACCTAGTTGTTGTAAAAATTATCTTTTTCGTGCAAAATTAGGGTTTGATGTTTACATGCTTTACTTTATATGTGATTTTTATTTCTCCTTAAAATAGAATATATATGAATTTATTTCCTCATAGATAATATGGTTTATTTTATTTTCATGTAGACAGTATAGATTTTCTTATTGCCTTTCATACCCTGTAATTATGAATTTTTCCTGTAACATAGGAAAGTAAGTATGGTCTTTCAATAACTGGATCCCATCTTAGTTTTTTGATTCAAGTTAGAAAAGGAAATATATAATTACATCTTCCATACATATTTCCAACCCCTCTTAATTTTTTATGAACCATGGGTTAATAATTAAAGTTGAGAACTGATGAGCCTCATAAATGGGTAATTATATGGGCTCATTTTACCTCCTAACCTAGTCAAATCAACCATTCTCTTATCTTATTGCATGATTTTTTAATTATATTTATGATTATAGAGTGAGTTGAGATAGTTATGATGCCATGAGGTCTAATATGTGTTTAATGTAGATTATTAGTGTTTTTTGTGGTCAAAGTCAAGGATCTAGTGGACAAATGGTAGCAATAACTCGAAGTGGACAAAGGAAAGGACTTATAGGAGGGAAACCTCCTCATTTATTACTCCCCACTTCGAATTTCCCTTCATTTAGCTCGGAGTAGAAGCAGCCAAGTCATGCATTAGCGGGCAACCGAGAAAAGTGGAGGATAACTGATGTTTATCTTGAGTTTTGGGAGCCAAGCCTCCCTGATTTTGAGGAAGTTGTTGGGAGCTTCATTTGTATAAGTAGAGAGGCCTAGGGTCTCACTACGGAGTTGGTTGTATTTCTGTTGAACTTTTTCTACAGGTTTGCTTCTGTAAAATATGATGAACTTCGAGCTTATTATTTTGACAATTCATGTAGTCTTGTTATTCTTTTGAGAATAGAGATGGAATCCTATCTGAGTTAGCACTGAGTTACCTCAGAGGGCTAAAGCTCTTGTGTTAGAGTCCAGTCCAAGTATCCAAGCTCCTCTTCTCTTGTATTTATATGTATCATTTTAGTTTGTAGAATAGGTTGCTGATAGATGTATTTCTTTTATGGTTAAAGATAGGTTGTTTTTTATTATTCAGTAGTTTGCTTCCATTTTTGTTTTCAATAGAAAATTAAGAAATGGTAAATAAAAGATCCAAAGGACTAGTAGTAGTGCCTTGGACTCTCTTTCTCCCTTTGCTACAATTATTTGAGGCAAACACCCTCTTGCTACCCCAAAAACACATATTTTACTCCTCCATAGGACTTCTAGTGTTTGCAGCATTCTAGTTGGTTCATAGTCTAGTTTTCTTTGCTTCAAAACTTCTTAATCATGCTCATTTGATTATTTGTAACAATATTCTTTCATGTTTTTCTTTCATGCAATGGTTATTAGCATTTTCTTTTATAGATCATAGTTTATTTTGATGAAAAATCTATGTTTTTTAGATGCACTTATTCGCTTGATTGCTTAATCTCATTGGTTGACTGTTAGTTGTTTATGCAACAGATATCTTCTAGAAGGAGTTCAACTTATCATCCATTCCATCCGCCATCTGATCCATGCCCTGCAGGTCACCCAAATCTCCCCTCAATTCTGCCTTAGTTTTATGCATTTTCCATAGACTTTCCTCTCTCTCCTTGAGCAAATTCAATCATGTTTCTCTCTCCTGATGATTCTTGGTAGACCCTAGGTGCCCTAAAACTTCATTTGAACCTTCATCTACCTTTTCCACCTATTCTTCCACCTTCAAAATAGTGAAAACTCCTCTCAGCCTCCTCCTGTAAGCCTCCTATACAACGTTGTTTTTCCTTCAATAGATTTTCTTGTAGGATTTCTTTTGAAGGATGATTGTGGGAAAATCCTCCAGAAGGCCACCTGAGACCTCCTAGGACCCATCCACACCATCCTATATCCTCTGATATCTCAAAACCACCCTCCATCGCCACATATTCACTGCCACATTCACAAACAAATAAATTACATGCATGACAAATTCACATAAAAATACATAAAAAACCAAAATGATGATTTTTTCTCATTTCCTTCGAGACATAGCTTAGTTAGATGTTTTTCATGTCCTTGATTAGGTAGTGGCATTCTTTTCATGATTTTCATAGTGCTTTCTGCAAATGTAGAATTAGTGGTTAACTAAGATTTCCTCGGGTTGCTTTACATTTCAGTCTTCCTTTCTGCAAGTAGAATAGTATCAATAGAGTAATCTCTCTTTTTCCTGTCATCACGTATAGAGCTTCTTCTGGAATCCATAGAATTTGGCTTGAGCTCCTAGTGACCTTGCGCTAGCTGACCAAGTGAAAACCTGCAATAAGAACTAGTACTTGTGCATACAACACTATCGCTTCCAAGTTTGTTATGAACTACAAGGTTGATAAAAGTAAAGTAGGAAGCCCAAGAGTTGTAGCATTATTGCTGCAGTACTGGTGCTCACTAAGAACCTTGGAGTTGCAATATCATTCCTACAATATAGGGGGCCATCACTTTTTGGTGCCTTTACTAAGGAGGTGGCAAAGTATGCATAATATTATTCCCTATTTTATTTACTCTTTCAGTCATTGATTAAAAAAAACAACAACAAAATATGCATTAGGAATTATTCATTCAAAAAGAAGAAAATTGCATTGCATTACCATTTCTCACTAGTTTAGAAAATAAAAAAGTTAGAAAAGGACATTATTTTCTTTATGCCTTGATGAATTAGGAATAACACAGGAGATTTCCTATCAAAAACCAACCCTATTTCTTTTGTTGATTGTTGGCATCCTACCATGACCACAGGGGATATTGAGGCCTTCTTAAGTGAGCAAGAAAGGATCTTTGAGGAGGGTGAAGATGGAGATAGACCTTCAAAACCCACCAATAACATGGATAAAAACATACAACCTGAAATGTGTACATTCCATTTCAAAGAAACAGATGGAGAAGCCAAAATGAGGAAAATAAATCCATCAATCCTTCCTCACTTGTATGGATTAACTACTTATGATATTTATTTTTTATGTTTGGTTTTTTTGTAGCTTGTAGATCTTATGATTACACAATGGAAGAGAAGAGAATAAAATTATTCTCTTCCATTGTCAAGGATGCAACCCTTCGCTTGTATGTGAGCCTAGAAGGGGAAAACATTACTTCATGGGATAAGATGTAGAAGGCTTTCAATACAAAATACTATAATTATTGTAGATCAAGAGACATTGGAGACGATATATTTATAATGTCTCAAGGATTAAATTAATTCTAGAGTATTTCAAGGAAGGATTTTAGCTAATATACAAAAGAGAAACAACTACACTATTGATTCAGATTCCTTGAAATTAGTGTTTCTATGGGGAGTTAGAGAATAATTGATGGAAACACTCAACATTCTATGTGACGGATAAATTTATCATCTCAGCTACCATGACATCAAAGAAGTATTCAAAAATCATTCTAGAAAAAGAGGTAAAACAAACAAAGGTTTATTATGTCCCTCTTCCTCTACAATTACTAACAATGAGATAGAAGGTATGTTAGAGGACCAAAAATATGAGATCCTACATGCCTTTTCTATGTAGGTAGATACACTATAGATTAAGAGGAGACAAAAATAAGTAGAAAAGGCTTAAATTTATACTCTTCCTTAGATGCACTAAAACAAATCCTAGAAATGAGTGTCCTTTATATGTCATAGATATATGTTTAATATGTGAAGAGAATTCTTCCACTACAAATTCCCATATTTCCTAGGTTTGAAAGTTATATACCAAGGATCAAAAGGGAGCATGGAGAAAATTTTTTTTGTTAATTAAACAAGGCCACGGGGTCTTAGGAAATGTCAACAAGGTATCTACTGCTCCTATTATTTCAATGCAAATTATAATTCACATTTTCAACCTTTGTGTCCTCCTAAATCTTCACCCTAGTGTATTCCCACTCCATGGCCTTATCGTCCCGAAAATTACATTCCTCCTTTTCATCCATACACATGCCAACCTCCTCAATGGGGTAATCCATATTCTAGATCACAGTTTCACGTAACCCAAAAACCTACCTTAATGTCTCCTCCTACTAAACTACAACAAACACAAAATATTCCTTCAAAAAAACCTTAGATGTCTTCCCAAATGAACTCAAATCCTTACAACACACAGGCACAACCAATATTGAGTGGAGAAACTTCTTATCCAACTTATGCTATAGAAATTCAAGAGATAAAACTTAGGTTTGGGAAGATACCTTTGGATGTGTAACCACTTTCTCATATATATATTATATATATATATATATCTATCTATATATATATATATATATATATCTATATATATATATATATTATATATATATATATAGCGAGAGAGAGAGAGAGAGAGAGAGAGAGAGAGAGAGAGAGAGAGAGAGAGAGAGAGAGAGAGAGGAGAGAGAGAGAGAGAGAGAGAGAGAGAGAGAGAGAGAGAGAGAGAAGACTTTAGGCCATTAACTATGTCCACATATACAACAAATTCCTCAAATATAAGTGTAACACCCACCTCCCACATCCACCAAAGTAACCATCCCAACTGGGGTAAACTTGAGATGAAAGGCTACTATGCTCAAATTTGACCTTCTAGGTGACCTTAAGGAAGTGGAATTGATGGAACATGACAAAAAATTGTCAAAAATCATCAAAAAAACCCTTAGAAGACAAGTTAACCACTTAAACAACATGTTCCTAGGTGCCACTATTGTTCTGGACCTCTTAGGTCATAGTCACTCTCATGCTATGGGCAAGTGAGTGACAAGAGACCTAAAGCCACTATCGTAGGTGTGCATGCTAGTGACTGTGGACTGGAATTTTCATTTCTTTTCAGGTGACCCAAGATTTAAGCCACCTTTTCAGGCCCATAACCTGGGCCACTACCCAAAATGGAATGAAAGCTTGAAATCAATGAGAGTACAAGGAAACAATGCAGCATAAGAAATAAGCTCAATAAGACCTTAATCAGATCCCTACTAGCTAGGATAGGCATTTCATCAAACATATTGTCAACATGTAAATTAAAGGTGTAAACAATAGAATTAAGTGTAGGGATCTCATAGTTATTTGATAATAACTATAAACCATTGTTTCCTCATGTCATTTGTCACATTATAGTCTATTAGGTCATAGACACATTATCCATTTATGTACAAGTAAAAACATGTTGAGAGCCATATATAGTTGTCACAAAACATACATATAACCAACATAATAGGAATATAAATACCCCAAACATATCATCCATCAAAATCCCTATATACACTGGTACATTTACACATGAAAATCAAGGGAATGGATTTATCATTAATTAATGCAATGAACCAACCAGAGATGGGACTACCAGATTCCACACTACCACAGAATGGTTGAGCCAAATCACTCTTCATCCATTCACTATCGTTCCATATTCCAAGCATTAATGTGGGACTCAAAGAAAAATAACTCAACCAGGGCATAACAAGGCTAAACCACCTCACCATCATCAACAAAAACTAGGCTTTACCACAATCCATCTCAGATCACTAGGCCAACATAATGAACACAACATAATAGGCTTTACCATGATCTCCACCTAATCACTAGGCAAAACAAGCAAGGATGCCACTGGATTTCTCCACCTAGACTGTGAGGTATTTTGATGTCTCCTGGTCTCTCAGGTTTTACCACAATCCAAACCAAGATCATTAGGCCCTAAACCAAGACCCACTCTCTAGGATTTACTACATATCTGAAACTTGGGATTACTAGCACCAACAAAGAGAAAACCATGTCTAGGCTTTACCGTATATCCTACCATTCATCGGCAAGGATTCATACACTATTTGAGGCAATACAAGATCTAGATTTATTACAACCCACAATCCATTTTAGGGGTTACTAGTCTATGTGTTCTATCATTTCAGATATCTAAATCACTCATCTTTGAAACCATTAGAAATCCATCTCAATGAAATATGAGAAACCCATCACGCCATGGGTATCTAGAAATGGCAAGGCTAGGTTGAAAAACATTGTTACACTTGGCGAAACCCATGCCATGATAGAAAAGAATGACATGCAATACCATGCATGCCAAATCTAGCAAGGAAAATAAACATGCAACTAGATACTTGAAATGAAGATCAATGTAGTTGCTTGATCTTTCCTTTCCCTACTTGATCCTTGCTTCCTCTTACATTCTTTTCCTTTCTTGCTCCAATGCCAAAGTGCTCCAAGGAAAATCTAAGTATCGAAGAGTATGAGAGAGAGAATAATGAGAGTGCTTGAAAATTGAACTGACAAAAGGTTATCAACTAATCCTTAGAAGCCATTACGAGATTTAAAATGATCATCTCGCTCAGTACCAACTCATATAGCATCATAACATCATGATAACATAACCACATGATAGCATAATAACATAACACCCATACCACATAGTGGAGCTTTATAACATCCATACATCCATACACGAGTGTACATATAGAAACATCATCAATATCTATATATATATATATGTGTGTGTGTGTGTGTGTGTGTGTGTGTGTGTGTGTACCCAAAACATGTGCCAAATCAAATACCAAGACATATATAAAAACATGTACTAAACACCATGTCTAAGAATATATCAAAACATCATATAGCAAATATCCAACCATCATAACGAATATATGAAACCACCTTAATCAAATACTAAACCACCATCATAAAATACCAAACCACCATAAGAAAATACAAAATCATCATGTCAAGTTTCTTTGCCTCAACCGGAAAACAAGGAAGGATACATGGCTTGCATTTGATCCACAATCTCCCATGTAGCTTCATTGGGCCAAAAGTGCTTTCATTTCACTTTAACTTACTTGATTTCTTGGTTCTAAAGCATGAGCATCTTTCTCTACAATATACACTTAGGCTCTGATTGGAATTCTCCATCTCTTTCCACCTGCAATATGGATGAGTCAATCACATGATCAATGTCCTTCACATAGTTATTAAGCAAAGATACATGGAAAACATCACCGAATTTGACTTTTAGAGGTAGTGTAAGTCGATAGGGTATCGGTCCAATCCTCTTAATGATGTTGAAGGGTCCACAAAACCATGGTGCCAACTTGGCACGTGATCCAATCCTTAAGGAGCTCTTCTTCAGTTTTTTGTGAAAGTACACCCATTCCCCAACCTAGAACTCCTTGAACAACCTATTCATATATGAATAAATCTTATTCTTATCTTGTGCTTCCTTTAGATTCTTCTTGAACACCTACATCTCATGTTCCATATCTACCAACATATCTAGCCCAATCAATACTCTTCTAATCAGATCACTCCAATTGATAGGAATGTGCAACTCATGCCATACAATGCCTCAAAATGACTCATCTTCAATGGCTCTTGATAATCATAGTTGTATGTGAAATCTATCAAAGGGAGATACTCTTCCCACTTCCTCTTTTGATGCATCACATACATCCTCAACATGTCCTCTAATATCCTGTTGACCCTTCTGTCTATGCATCTATCTACAGATGATAAGCTATGATGAAGGAAAATTTTGTGCACAAACCTTCAAATAAATCCTTCAAAAGCTTGGAAGTGAACTTCACATCCTCATCTAACACAATCTTCTTTGGAACACCATGTAGTCTAACAACATCTTTGATGAATACCTATGCCACATCACTATATGAGAATGTATACTTCATTGGAATGAAGTGTGAAACCTTTGTTAACCTCTCCACAATGACCATGATGGACTCATGCTCCTTCACTGTCCTTGGAAACCCTGTGATGAAATCCAAGGAAATAACCTCCCATTTCCACTTTGGAATTGTGATCGGATGTAGCAGTCCACCTAGATGTTTACACTCTACTTTCACTCATTGAAAATCAAAACATCTATTCACAAACTTTGCTACATCCCTCTTCAAATTCGGCCAATAGTAATATATCTTCATTGTTGTCAGTGTCTCCTGATAACCTGTTTATCCTGAATATGGTTTCGCATGAAAATCTCTCAAGATAACCTTCTTGAGTTCACAGCTATCTGGTACATATATCCTATCTTGGAACCTAACAAAACCATCTATTGTAAGATGAAAATCCATGCCCTATGAACCTACACCTGTACTTGTACTTTTACTATCATCCTGTTGCAACTTGTACACAGTCTCCATATACCTAACATCCTGCTATCCTACCTGCAATATCATATCCTATAAGTCTATCCCATAGGAGCTCATAGTTGCTAAGTGATGTACCTATAACCGCCTACTAAGAGAATCGTCCACCCTGTTTTCTTTACCTTTGATGTACCTGATCTCGAAATCAAACTTGCTAATCATGGACAACCATCTAGCCTACCTGGCATTCGGATTTGGGCGATCAAACAAATACCTCAATCCAATATGATCACTCATAAGCACAAATCACCTACCAAGAAGATAATGCCTCCACAAATTCAGTGCATGTATAATCACTCCTAACTCAAGATAATTTTTCATGCAGTTCTTCTTGTGCTAGTTTATTTTCCATGACTCATAACATACCACATGTTGATCCTGCATAAGAACTCCACCAAGCCCTCTCTTGCAAGAATTTGTGCATACGCCAAATTATTTTTCCGGATTTGCAATCTGTAGTATGGGTGCATGTCTCAACAACTATTTGAGTTGCTCAAAGCTAGCCTCACACTCCTCTATCCTTTCAAAGTTCTTATATTTCCTTTGCAATGATGTAATATGATCAGAAAACTGTGAGAAGTTCCTCATGAACCTTCGATAATAGCCTGTGAGAGCCATGAAATATCTCACCTCATCCACATTCTTAGGAGTTACCTACTTCATGATGGCCCTTATCTTCTTTGGATCTATTGAAATACCTTCCTTTGAGACAATATGTCCCAAGTAGTCAACCTCACTCTGAAAGAAACTACACTTACTAAGCTTAGCATACAATTGATGCTCTCTCAACAACCTCAATATTGTGTGGTTTTTTTCTTCTGGATTTATCACATTCATGATTATTTTTTTTTGTATCGATGTTTTAAACCAACCTTTGTGGTTCATCATTAGGATCAGAAGGATCAGATGTGTGAAAAAGTTAAATTATAATGGGGTAATAAATATGGGATGGAGATGAATAGAGTCGACATGTTTGATAATGTCCATAAATAAATTTTGTTTATTTGATTAAATGTTATTATTAAATGCTTATATTTTTATTGATGATTATTGGTTTATTTGTTATTTGTTATTTGTGTGTATAAATTTAACATTAATAAATCTAGTATTAAATAATAAACTAATAATGATCTAATAATCATTAACATAAAAGTATAAAACACACAAATAACAAATAAACCAATAATCATCAATAAAAATATAAACATATAATAATAACATTTAATCAAATAAACCAAATTTATTTTTGGACATTATCAAACATGTTGGCTCCATTCATCTCCATCCCATATTTATTGCCCCATTATAATCTGACTTTTTCACACATCTGATCCTTCTGATCCTGATGATGAACCAGAGAGGTTGCTTCGAAATGTCGATAAAAAAAATAAATAAATCATGAATATGATAAATCCAAAAGACAAAACCACACAAAATGAAGATCGCAAAAGCCTCAAATCTATAAACCTCAATATTGTTGCTAAGTTCTTAGTGTGCTCTTCCTTAGTATATCATTAATGAACACAATAACAAACCTGTCCAAATATGGACGCAACACACTATTCATCAAGCACATGAATGTAACTATAACATTAGTTAAGCCAAATGGTACCTAGTCCTCAGCACAGTATTTTAAATGTCCTCTTTTATGTGTACCTAATGGTATCTGGATCTCAAGTCAATCTTTGGGAACACTCGTGCACCCTTATACTGATCAAACAAGTCATTAATCTTTGTCAAAGGATATTTTTTCTTGATAGTCACTTTTTTGAACTGCCTTTAGTCAATGCATAATTTGAGAGTACCATCCTTCTTCCTCACAAACAAGAGTGGTGTGCCCCATGTTGATACACTTGGTCTAATGTATCCCTTGTCCATCATTTCCTTCAACTTCAACTTTAACTCAACCAACTCAAGTGTGCTCATCCTGTAAGGTGCTTTTGATCTTGGAGTTTCCCATGACACTAACTCAATAGAAAAGTCTACCTCCCTATGAGGTGGAAACTCTATAATTTCCTCATGGAAAACATCCTGAAGCTATTGCAAAGTTGGATACATTCTCAACACATCTACATCCTTAAACTCGTTACCCTTGTAACTAGAAATGTCTACTACAAATAGCTTGCACCGTTTCTGCGGCTACGCTTTGCTTGCATATATGTCACTATCCTAACTGATATGGCTTTCTTCTTACCTTGGAAGACTCTTGGTTCCCCATAGTCATCAACACACTCAGTATATTTGTCATAGCAGTCAATGTTAGTTCTATGTAGATACAACCAATCCATGCCCAAAAACATATTATATGATCCCAACAGTAACACATTCAAATTTGTTGCTATAGGAATACCGCTTAAATCAAATGCGTGAGCTCTTACCCAAAGATGAACTCAGTATTTTATACCTGTAGCTAACTGTACTAACCAACACTCTGCATAAAATTCCTTATTCAAACCACACTTATCCACCAAGTCAAGACTAGCATATCTATAATTAGATCTAGGGTGAATCAAAATAGAAATACTTGATCACAAATATTACCATCCATCTCAATGATAGATGCCTAGTGTTGCCTATTGTCCACTGCTGCATAGATACATGGAATACTCTGACCAATGTCCCCAATAGTCTGCACCTCTTGTGCATTGTATATTTGAGGCCTACCACCCTGATTCTATGGATAATCTCTCTTAAGGTGTTCCTTGCCACATGTCCAACACTCCAACCGATCAGTACCAACACCTCTATGTTGTTCCTGTAACTCAGGTCCTTGTCTAGCTGCATTAAATCTCTTTTGTAGTGCCACATTCTCTTTCTCGTCTCCATGTTGAGGCCTTGTTCTCTTTTTCTACCATTTACCTTTACCTTTTCCCTTTCCCTTCCAGCCATGCTGAGATTCATTCTTATGCTTTGATTGTTCATAGCAATGCTTGAGTTTCCCAATAACCTCTTGAGGTGACCGAGTCTCATCATACTCAATCCAATCTCTAAATGCTAATGGAAAACCATTGATGAACCGTTGAACTTTAGCCTTCTTACTAGTAAGATATGGTGCATATCTCAATAGCTCTTGAAACTTGGTCATGTACTCTTCATATGTTATTGATCCCATGCTTATCTCATAGAACTCTTTAGCCTTATTATTGTAGTGCTTTTTTGACAAGTACCTCTTCTTGAAGGGCCTCTTGAACTCCCTCCAGTTCAAGTCACATGTCATGATGTATCTAACCCTCTTAACATCTTGCCACAATATGTCTTCTTTACCTTTGAAGTTGAAGATATCTATTTTGGCCTTCATTTTATCTGTGTACTCATGCAACTCAAAGAATTTGTTCATTCCAAGCATCAAAGCCTTTGCATATTCTGGATTCTTCATATATCTGTCAAAAGTAGGTGGTTTTTCTTTCTTGAACTCATCCAGTAAGTATCCCCTACCATTCCTCTTGTAAGGATGATAGCGACAACGATCATGATGTCTATCAGAACCGGAACTATAAAAATATATGTACTCATCACCCCTCCTTTCCAAAGTGTCCAACAACCTGCCATCTCTCACTGTATCAAATCTATCTAACTTGTGTCTACTAGGAGATCTACTGCCATATGGTCCATTAGTTTTATCCTCATGTCCATGGTTGATCCAAAGCATACCTTTTCATGGTAAGTTTGAGAAACTCTGAAGAGGTATAACATTCACTTCTACCTACTTCCCTTGTGTCTATATGATATGATCATTATCCACCTTACAACTCCTTATCTCTTCCTTCGAACTTCTTAATGTACCTTCCAAATCTGAAGAGTTCCCAACACCATACTCCTCTTTAGATTCAATGGGAGAGTCTTTATAGTCAACCATCTTCCTAGCCATTTGATATTTTCTCTTCTTGCAATGCATAATATGTCTGATAAGCCAAATCACAATAAACCAATGTACCTCAGTATAGCTCGGGGAGGATACTTTGTTTGCAAGATCACCAAATCTATATGATACATATATAACATAATCATAATAGCATATCAACATATGCAAGCAAATGTATTAGCTCATAAACATCACTATAACTAAAATGCAGTGATGAATGCAAGGCCATATAAAAAATGCATGCCATGATCTCATGCATGACAACAACCATTACTCCATTATACACATTGCTACATGCAACCAACAGTATGCAAAAGAAATGCCAAATCAACTACACCTATGCATTAGCACACGTAGTTGAGTATAATCAATAAATACTTGTAATCAAAAGAAAAGACTGATACATATAATAAAAATAATCAAGGATGTAAGTAGGTGACATAAAATCAACATGTAAGTGACATATAATCCATATGAAATCTATCACATACTTATGAAAAACATGTTTCGAAGTAGCATCATCAAATTCTCCATGATAACCATACTACGACCCTAATCCATCATCAAGAAAATGAAACAAGTATATAAGTGTAAGAGAAACGCATGCAATTGATATGCATACATGACCAACACATTCAACCCATCTAGATCAAGAGTTGAACCATGCTCTGATACTAGTTTGTAACACCCTCCTCCCACATTCACCCAAGTAACCATGCTAATTAGGGTAAACATGAGACGAGAGGCTACTATGATCAGATCCGACCTCCTTGGTGACCTTAAGGAAGTGGAATTGACAGGAGATCACACATAGTCATCCAACATCATCAACAGAACCCTCAAAAGACAAGTCAGCCACTTAGATAGCCTATACCTTAGTCTCCCTATTGTTCTGGACATCTTAGGCCATAGTCACTCTCATGCTATGGGCATGGGAGTGACGAGAGACCTAAAGTCGCTCTCATAGGCCTACATGCTAGTGACTGTGGACCACACTTGCTAGTTCTGTGCCAACAACTTTGGGATTTATGCCACCTTTTTAGGCCCAGTGTTATGAAACCAGCGCACAAAAAGATAGAAAAGAGAGATTAGCACCTTAGAAATGAGCCTCTTTGAGGGGGCAACCTCCTTTACATTACACAAATGAACAATTCTTAGATGATACAAATGACTAAACCTCCCTTCTATATATAGGAGTCTAAGGGGTCACAATATAATCAAGCCAACATAACAATAATAACATAAGGGCACAAAATTAACAATAGTGGGTTTCTTTGGCGCATACTAATAACACTATGGGGACAATAGGGGCATAGGGATATCTGTACAGCGTGATGTTTGGAGGAACACTTCCAGGAATCAAATGAATAGCATGATCATAATCACAAATTGGTGGGAGACCTTTGGGATTCTCAAATACCTTGGAATGATTGTCCAAGACCTTTTGGAGATCTTGAGAAATATATGATTTTGATGTGGGAACCTTTAGTGAACATAATTGTGCAATTACACCTCATTTTTCCTTCTTTAGAAGTTTTGTCATATCGTTAGAGCTTATTATCTTTCCCGATTTGCCTGCAATACCCCTTAATTTAACTTCCTTTCCTTCCGCACAAAATTTCATGAAAAATTCTTGAAAATTGAAAGCTATTGTACCCAAGAATTGTAGCCATTAGAATCCTAGTATAACATCAGTACCACCCATTGGAATGGAAAGCATTGGGCTATTCAATACATATTCTCCCATGGATAGCTTGATATTATGGCATTTTCAAGAGAAATTTATGGTTCCTCCACTTGCAACCATCACTTGACCCTCTGGTGCTAGATATAGGAAACAATTAATTTCCTTTGCTATCTAACAATGAATAAAATTATGGGTACTTCCCGAATTGATCAACACTATTACCTTTTTCTTCTTGATATGTCCTTCTATATTGATAGTTTGAAGAGTGGTAATTCCATCCAATGCATTACAAGATATGGTCGAATTCATTTCTTCTTTATCTAGGGTTTGTTCCTAGAGTATATACTCTTCTTTTAACATTTCTTGTTCCTTTTCTTCCTCCTCTTCACAATCTATGTAAAATAATTTCTTCTCAGCACACTTATGACCTTTAGTGTATTTGTTATGGCAACTATAACAAAGCCCTTTTGCTCTTTTTTCTTCCAATTTTTGTGGTGTTAACCATCTAGGTTGTGGAAGGCTAGGGGAAACAACACTTCCATCTTTATAGTTGTTAGTGGTAGGCTTCCTGGTTGCCATAATTTTTCTTTCCATTTTTCTTACTAACCTGAATGCCTTCTTTAATGAATTAGGTTCCCAAATGTGAACCTCACGTTGGATATTATCCTTTAAATTCCCTATGAACACATCAATCCTATGCTCCTCTAAAATATCTTTTACCCTTATGTTCAATTTTTGGAAGTACTCAATGTGCTCCATCATTGAACCCTTTTGTTTGAGATTTATCAATTGGATAAAGAAGGTGTTTCTTTTTTTATCCTCATAATGTGTTATCATTTCTTTCTTAAAAATTACCCAAGTGAAAATTTGCTTATGAGAGCAAAGCCATTGATACCATACAATCTGATTTGGTTCCAAATATTAAGTTGCAATACATACCTTTTGTGTGTTTTGCACATTATGGAGATCGAAGAATTGCTCCATCTATACTATCTATATTCCAGGATCCTTTCCATCAAACTTCCTCATATTAATTTTTGGAACATGGTGGGTCTTCAATCCAACATTAGAGTCTATGAAATCATGAATAACATTTCTTTTGTTCTCATCATCAGCTTCCTTTACTACCCTTTCCCCATTAGTGACCATTTCTTGTAGCAACTTATTCAAATTGATCTTCAATTCTTCCAACTTATCATCCATGTCATTCATCTTAGTATCCATGCCATTCATCTTAGCTTCCATGCCATCCCTCTTAGCTTCCATGTTGTCCATCATAGCTTCCACATCATTCATCTTAGCTTCTACAACTTTCTTTAAACCATCCATCTTAGCTTCTACGCCTTTCATTAAACCATCCATCTTAGCTTCTACATCTTTCTTTAAACCATCCATCTTATTTTTTGTTGCCTTTTGTGTGAGTGAAATTTGTTGCACTTGATCTCGTAGTTTTGATATATCATGTTGCACTTCATGATTCATGCTAGAGATTTCAGGTTTCTTACTAGGTGTTTCCATTTTCTTTCTTTGGGGCATCAATTACTGATAATAATGCTTCACTATGCCCTTTTAATTCCTGCAAACTAATTTTTCAAACCAAGCTTATGCAAAAATTTAAAAACAAACTACAAGCCTTTTCTCACTTTGTAGGAGCTTGATATTCAATCTGACGTATCTCTATAATTTTGGATCTCCCAAGTCTGAAATTTCTTCCTATGGTAACCCTTTGAGTAATCTTTCTAACCCCACAATTCTGATCAATATTGGATTCTCTAATGAAGAGTTATGCAAAATCTCCCACAATGACCTGAGTATAGATTGGTTCAGTAGAGTGAACTTGTACGACGTGCCACGGTTCACTGTTTCAACCTTATGTTCCAAAAATTATACCCAAAAAAACTGCAGTTCGTCATCTTTTTGCAACTTCTTACGAAAATTCAATATGGTGCTCAGAGCGAAAGTTATGACTATTTTCCCAAGATGACCTGTTTGGAATGTAATTCGGGGGTCTGCAAAAACCATAACATCCTCATTTTATATCTCCAGAAATATAGTGAGACAAGATTGGAAATTATGACTGGAGGTTCAACACAATTTCATCCCAAATGGGTTTTTTTTAGCTTCTGACACATTGCAGAAAAAATGTTATAGTGAAAATTCCACGATGACCTGTTTGGAGTAGTAAAACCTTAGAATCCAAGTCTTTGATACCAAATGTTATGAAACCAACTCACAAAAAGATATAAAATATAGATGAACACCTTAGAAATAAGCCTCTTCGAGGGGGAAACCTCCCTCACATTACAGAAATGAACAATTATTAGATGATACAAATGACTAAATCTCCCTTCTATATATAAGAGTCTAAGGGGTCACAATATAATCAAGCCGACATAACAATAATAACATAAGGGCACAAAAATAACAATAGTGGGTTTCTTTGGGGTATACTAATAACACTATGGAGACAATAGGGGCACAATAATAATAATAACGGATACAATGACAATAGTAATGGGGGAGTCACTAGTATTATAGGGGCCTAACACCTAGAGCCAAGGCCACAACCCAGAATGGAATGAAAGCTTGAAATCAAGGAGAGTATAAGCAAACAATGTAGCAAAAGCATGATAGCCATTTCATCAAAAATAAGTCAACATGTAACTTATAGCTATAAAATCTAGAATTAAGTGTAGGGATCTCATACTTATCTAAGAATCTATATAAACCATTGTTTTCTCATGTCATTTTCGACATTATCATCTATTAGGTTATAAACACATTATCCATTCATGTACAAATAAAAACATGTTGATATATATACATAGTTGTTGACACAGAATGTACATATAACCAACATAATAGGAACAAAAATACCATAAACATATTAGCCATAAAAATCCCTATATACACTAGTACATCTACACATGAAAATCAAAGGAATAAATTTCTCATTAATCAATGCAATGAAGCAAGTGGAGATGCGACTACCATGTTCCACCCGACCATAGAATGGATGAGCTAAATTTCTCTTTATCATTCACCCCCGTTCCATATTCCAAGCATGAATTTGGGACTAAAACAAAAGGAAATCAACTAGGGCATACCGGGGCTAAACCACTCATCCTCATCAACATAAATAGGGCTTTACCATAATCCATCCAGGATCACTAGGCCAACATAATGAACACATCATCTGGGCTTCACCGTGATCTCCACCTGATGACTAGGCCAAACAAGCATGGATTCCACTAGATTTCCCCACCTACATTATGAGGAATTTTTTTGTCTCCTAGTCTCCGAGGATTTACCGCAATCTAAACCTAAAGCACTAAGCCCTAAACTAAGATCCTCTTTCCCATCTTTACCACATGCCCAAAACCCAGGATTACTAGGCCCAATGGGGAGAAAACCACCTCTAGGATTTATCGTATATCTTGCCATTCACAGGCAAGGATTCCTAGGCCATTCAAGGAAACACAAAATCTGTCTTTATCACAACACACAGTATAGTTCAGTGGTTAATAGGTCATGCTTTCTATCATTTTGGAGATCGACCTCACTCAACTTCGAATCCATCCAATAATCCAGCTCAACCAAACATGAGAAACTCATCACACCATGGCTATCTGGAAATGGAAAGGCTAGGCTGAAAAATATTGTTACACATGGAAAAACCCATGCCATGATAGAAAATAACCACATGAAATACCATGCATGCATAATCTAGTAAGGAAAATACACATGCAAGTCGATACTTGCAATGAAGCCTATTGTAGCATCTTGATCCTTACTTCCTCTTACCTTCTTTTCCTTTCTTGCTCCAACGCCAAAGTGCTCTGAGAAAACTCTAAGTGTCCAAGAGTATGAGAGAGAGATAATAATGAGAGTGCTCCAAAATTGAACTAACAAAAGGTCACTAATTGATCCTCAAAATCATTTTTATGAATGAGGCCTATATCTTCTTCATTTTCCATTATTTTCCTTAATTTTCCTCCTCACATGCGACTTGTGACATTTCACCTCCCTTTTGTCCTAATTTCCATTATTTTCATAAATAATTGTGCCAAAAAGGCCATTTTTCCTTTCCAAAGCCTTGGCCACTGCATTTTCAAATTTCCTTAGCCATAAACAACCAAATGAATAACCCCCTAGGATTACTTTCCCAACGTTCATCTAGGAATAAGTGTCCCATTCATCCATGGTTATTGTTTTTAAATTTTATCACATGAAATTTTCACTAGGGCTATTACAATAAGTGTCTTATAAGTCGAGGGAGGAGTAAAGGAGATTCCCTTGCTATCAATGTCATAGGGAATCTAGTTGATCTTATTCTTGGGAGAGTCATCATCCCCAAGTACTTAGATCATCACAGCCTGGTAGTAGATGTTCAAATCAATGTTGTTGTAGTTCCTAAAACTTTCATTAAAATGACTCTACAATAAGTGTCATCACTAAGGAGACTATGCTTAAACCAAATCTCCAAGTGTCCCTAAGGAATACCACTAGTGTTATAACATGTTGATAGATCCACAGTAGCACCTGAAGGGTTTATCGAGGATATTATGGTCTCCATTGATTATTAGGAGTAACCCATATATTTCCTTCTCCTTTAGCCTAATATGAATCTTAATGGATACCATCTTATATTAGGAATTCCTTCGTTATCCACTACTAGTTCCTACATTCATTGTAGGGTTGTGGCCTTGAAATATAAATATGAGTAATGGGAAATCTAAAACAACTTACATTATATCCACCTACTCAATCCCTCATTGAGCATGATTTTCTTTTTGGGGTATAACTTCAAGAAGAAGAAGAGATTTATCTATCATCACCTTACCCTATATGTACATCAGAAACCACCATTGCTTGAAAATAATTAGATGAAGATAATAGAGTTAAAAAAAAAAATTGTAGAATAAATACCCTAGTACCATGAATGTTGATGGATTGAAAGATGAATATATAATACAACCTAGTTTTTCTCAAGACATTTCATGGGTAGAGCTGATAATTATTGGTTCTGAGTTGAAGAGTGTGAACCATAGATGTAATCCCTTCCAAAACCTTGAAAATTGGCCCCTTTATTTTTGTTGAATAGGAGGGAAAAGTTCTCATTGTTTTGATACAACATATTGATGCATTTTCATGGGAGTATAAATAAATGAAGGGATTCCATCCTTCTATATGCACTCATCATATATGCATCAAGGCCATAAACCTCTTTTTGAGCCAAAAAACTAAATGAACCGTGCATGAAAAGACATTGTTAAGTATTAATAGAAAAAATTATTGGATACAAAATTCATTTATCCAATCATAGAGGGTGAATGATTGTTTCCCTTAGTCATTGTCCCTAAAAATAATGGAAAATGGAGTGTTTGTGTTAATCACAGAGAACTCAACAAAGCCACCAGAAAGGGCCATTTTCCCTTACCCTTTATTCACCAAGTTTTGGATTACCTTGAGAGGAAAAAGTTCTCATTTTTGTATGGATTTAGCGGGTACAATCAAATTCAAATCAGCCCTGTGAATCAAGGTAATACTCTTTCACATTTCCATGGGAACATTTTTTTACAAAGTTCTTCCATTTTTTCTATGCAATGCTCCTTCTACCTTCGACAGGGTTATGCTGAGTATTTTCTATTGCTTTGTGCATGATTCATTTGAAATATATATGGATGATTTTACACCCTGCAACATTGATTTCCAAGAGGCTCTTTCCAAACTATGCAAATTTTTTCAGAGGTTAAAAGATATAAACCTCTCCTTAAGCCATGACAAATTCATATTTTTAATGAATGAAGGGATTATTTTAGGGAAGTTTTGCTCTGGAAAAGGAATTTGGGTAGATTCTAACAAAATCATTATCATAAAAAAGGTTATTGTTCATCAAAAAGGTTAGTTTCTGCTAGATATTATCGACGATTCATAAAAAAATTTAACAGGATCTCTTCTCCCTTATTTTATTTACTAACAAAAGATCCAATATTTTTCAGAAATATTTTTTTCACAAGGAATTTTATGAAATTTAAAAAAAAAATAATGATGATACCTTTCCTTAGAGGTCTTGTTGTTGTTGTTGTGACAAACACCCTCCAAAATTTTTACTATACTTGATTTTGCAGCCTGCTATGGATCTTGTGATTGTTCATTCTGTAGTAACTTCTTGGTTGGTAGATACTTTGTTAAGTATTTGAGCTCCCTTCTTGGATTCCAAGTGTCAAATTCACCTACTCACATATGCTCAGTTCTTAATGATTTCATGAGCACATTCCTTCATGCAATCTTGAAAAGGCCTAGCATATTCCATGAACATAGTGTCTGCGTAGGATGAATTTATTTTGATAGTCACTACACATTGCCATTCAGAGTCTCTCACTTCTGGATTTGTTTCTACTTCTACTTCGGTGATTTTGTCACTTTTTCACACCTTCACTTTTGTGAATGTTGTTTTAATTTTTCCAATCGACTCTTTTGCTTGATTTCACTTTAATTGGTGTCATTTTCATGTTACATTTTCTTAAACATGTGTCTCTTTCATCATCATTTGAATATCAGAAGTGTCGTTTTCATTTTTCTCTTCATATAGAAAATATTATATTTTGGCATGGGAAGTGTTGCTTATTATATAAAGTGGATTTCTGGCTTGTTTCAAAGTGTAAATTTGGTGTTGATGAGTCCTTTTAGTCATGTAGAAATGTTTTACAGTCATTCCCAAACTTTTATGCATTATGACACAAGTCTTGTCACTTCTGTCACAAAGTGTACCCTTTGTGTTGCACTTGGAGAGGTATATTGTTTCATCATCGCATTGAGGATATCATGTTGTTCTTATTTTCTAAGTGATCAATATTGTTTCATCCACTATTTGAGTATGTGATCATAATCTAGTTTTGTCTCTTTGCACCTGAGCTTCATTGATCCTTGTAGTTTTTAACACCATACATAAATTACCTGCATACGGATTCTAAAAATAGAAAATAAATAATGGTGAGACCATAACACATAAAAAAAAATATACGTAGAGAGTTTCCCTTGGATCCCAAAACCGGGACTAACAAATTGATTTTTTATTATATTCCTTTAAATGTTATAATACATATATATACATGTTGAAGCATCCATAAACCCCAATCCATTAACTCTGGATTAGAACATAATTGTAGTTCCCTTGACTGGATCTAGAAAAGACCATGGACTGAAAAACCATTGTGCCCAAAACCATGTGCGAAAACCATGCACAAAACCATATGTAGGTTTTCCCACCTAATATAGGATAAAAAAAAAATAAAATCCTGGGGTGCTTCCCCAAGCCTCGTAGAGGGGGGCTACCTCCCCACTCAAACCCCATTGTGACTCCCCCGTATTGGGGCTAGTCATGGAAAAAATATAGCATAACCCAACAATCCCACACATAGCCTTATCCAAAAAATTTCACTCCCAAGAAACTTTACTTCAGTTAGCCTTCCCTAACTATTCACTGCATAGTCTCAATCCTCAAGCCCCAACCTTGTGTCTCGAAACTGTGAACGGTGCAGTCACAACACCCAATATTGACCCTTGAGCCATAGAAATGCATAATTTCTACCCTCCAGTTAGCCCCAACTATGCATTATACAGTGTCAAGCCTTAATCTTCTAGCTTGACGCCTTCAATTCTGCAACTACAAAATACATGAGAGTGTTCACCCATGGAGCTATGTAATGGGAAACTTCAAGTGTCTAGCCTCTATATTAAGATCTTCAGCCACTCAAATTCGCAATATCCTAGCTTATTCTCGCACCATAATTATGCATTAGGAAACTCCAAGCCTAAAGCCTAAACCTTGATCTCTTGATCCCCTCAATCATTCAGTCACCTAGCCTTACCTTTCAAAACTATTCGTTAGGTAAATTCAAGGCTCAAGCCTCAATATTAACCACCAGAGTCCTTCAAGTTTTCATTTCCTTAATTCTATCCTTCTAGAACTGCGCATTGGGAAACCTCAAGCCTCAAGCCCCAACCTTTAGCTCTTGAACCCCTCAATTTTGAAATCCTTTGACCTTGGTCATCCTGAACCATGCAATGGTTAGTCTCAAGCCTTAGTCCCAAACCTCGACCTATGGAACTATGCAATCCTTGAGTCAATCATTCAATCAATCACCTAGTTCTAGCTCTAGCAAGTGATCTCATGAAATATGTTAGATTAGGTGTTTTCAGGCTAATGTTTTCTTGTCCTGAGTGGTTTTTAGTTGCAAGTACCTTATCTTATCATGAAAGGATGATGATGGAGAAAAGGGTGAAGAAGGCCATTCTAGAAGGCACCTGTGGAGGTGAAGATATAATACGATAATGAGGAAATAAGACAAAGGAACACTAGAGTACAATAGAAGAAAAAAAATCAATGCCACATTGAAGAATTCTTAATTTCGAGCCAAATGAAGGAGGAAGAACAACAACATGCACCATATCTCAAGAAGACTCAAATATAACAACAACAATAATGCATTGACATTCTCATGTCATCATGTAGTCCTTGCCATCAATGTCTTGTCATGTCTTGTCAAAGTGTGATGTCATCATGTGCCACATTATTTTGTGGAATATGTAATTTCTATATTGGAAATTTTAATGCAAAATGGAATTCCAAGAGCCACCCATGTAATGTGAAAAGTCATGTAGGAAGTTTAAAGGATACAAAGAAGTCAAATAGTCATGAGGGTAGTCCAAGAGTCACAAGGGAGGTGAATGATCACCCATTTGTTATATATATACCCTCATTTCTCATGTAAGGGATTTTTCACCATGGGCACTCCTACCAGACATTAGAGAGGAACATAGTTGTTTCTGAGGAGTGATTAACTACTCTAATGCTCCACTATTAGGGCTAGTGGTTTTCATTGTCTTGATGTATCTTGGAACTTTAAATTAATTCTAAAGCTTGTTGAGCCAGCATGCTTTCATGCATATTTCATGAATATTGTAATACTATTATTTGAATGTTTGTTATGTATATTTTTTCATCTCTACTAAGGAAATTGAACTATTTCGGTGGCTTTGGTACTTATATCTTTGAAGGTGTGTTGTTTTTTCTTTAACATTCATTACTTCCTTGTGAACTATTTCACTGGTTTATCAACAATTCATTCATATTTATATTCTCATGTTCCTTTTCTAAATTAGTACTATTACTTGTCTTTGAAAGGCCCACTTTTCTCCTTGCTTTCGGTAAAAGGACCTTCATACTTTCTAAAACCAAATATTTCACAATGAATACTCACTTGCTAATCTGAAAATACTTGTGTATTACTCTCTTCTGCTGAACATTGTAGCCAAGGAAAATCTAAAAGGATACATAGAATTCAGTCCAATACTCTGGATGACGATCCTACTCCAAATGTTATGACGTCTAATTGGGATTTCACATCAATGATAAACTCTTGGGTCATGAATTTCCAAAACCATCAACATGTCTACATTGGAAATTTCCCTTCCATATCCGTATAGATGAATCAAATAAAGTGGTTGAGGCAACACTAAGACAAGTCGGAGGTAAACTTCAATATGTCATTTATTTTATCAGCAAGAAGTTGTCCAATCTGGAGCTTAATTTTATGTTATAGCACCATTTACCACCCATGGTAGATTTTATGCTCTAGGATATGGCCTAGTGTAACCCTTCCCTTCCAAACTTGGTCCAAATTCTAAAAAACAATGTTTTAAATCCCATACGCAATTTTTCCCTATATAAATCATGTGTACACATGGGTGAGTCTATACCCAACCTACATATATGTGTTGAAAGATTAAAAAATATATAATCTCCTTTAATATGGGATGAGTTTATAGGTTTTACCTTTTACTCACCTACTATAGCCCATGGCCCAACATTTTCCCAACTGAAAAAACTAATTTGGAGAAGTATAAATAAACCTCCATAGGAAGGCCTAAGGGGGGAGAAAATATTAGATATTGATATTATAGTTGATTAAATACCTAATCAAGTTTGAAGAAAGCCCTATGCCTTCTGCACTACCAAGTCATAGGAAACCTCATTTTCCTTCTTGAGATGTCTGTCATCCCTTCATGACATCCTTGTGTATATTTATGGAAGAGGATAGTTGAGGCCTAGGTAGGACGGATCCATATGACAGTTTCGGTTGGAGCCAGTGGATGACTAAGGTTGTATTTCTTCCTTATTTTCTTTAGATTACATTAATAAATAGGCGATGTCTTATTCCTTATGATTATGGTCTCCATGCATTAATCTATGTTATGATTTGATTATGAAATGTTATGTTAATGTTTATTTGATTGCATGCTTATATGATCCAACACTTATATCATGAACATGCTTTCTATTATTGTTGTTGCATATTCTTTTCTTAAATGAATTACATGTTTTAAGGCATTGGAAGAAGAAGAGGGTTTCGACCCTACGTGAATGACCTCAAACATGGGACATCTCGGTAATACCTCTTAATCCTACTTCACTAGTTTAAGTATTAGGATTGCTTGTTTTAATGTCTTTTTATGATGTGTGCCCTCCGCTCTATTTTGGTTCTCAACCCAAGACCCTAGGGTGATTCTACCCATACCACTATATAGTTACTAAGAAATAAATCTGAACTATTGTAGATCCTTTAAACAAATTTAGGAATTATGTTAATTTCTATTAGGTGTTTTTACATACCGATCATACTGATCATACAACTTGACCTAAGTATTCTTTACAGCCTAGAAAAATAGATTGTTGTTACAAAATTTATTTCAAGGATGACCTTGTCTACAGAGAATGAAGAAATGGCGGATGATAGGTCCCCTAACAAACATATTTATTCCATATCACTCTTATCTCCATGGTTTACTAACATAGATAATTTCTTAGTTTCTAACTGGTTTCCTTCTCATCTATCCTCAAAGGAGAATAGAAAAATTACCTTAAAAAGATCCTTTTACACATAAATTGGGGGTCACCTCTACAAGTTGGTACTTGATCAAATATTGAGAATATTTGTGGGGGAGCAAAAAGTTTCCAACATCTTCTTAGCTTTTCATGATGGACCATGTGGGATCCATTTTACTACCAAGAGGACAACCTATAAGATCTTGCAAGTAGGATAATACTAGTCAACCCTTCATAAAGATGCCTAGAGATAAACAACATAGTTTTATGAATGATAGAGGATGTGGAAACCTAATCAAAGCGATGAAATTCCTTTAAAAACAAATTTTATTTTAAGATATTTTAGAAATGGGGCATGGACTTCATTGGTCCCATAAATCGTCCATATAGGAAAAATATATACATGATTATGTGTATGGACTAGCTGACTAGGTGGGTTGAGGTGAAAGAAGTAAAAGCATCAACTCAGAAGAAGGTGGATAAATTCATGAGGGGAACTATCTTTTATAACTTTGGATTCCAAATATAATTAGTGACAAACCAAGGCTCCCAGTTAACCTCTAGTATAATTGAGGGCATCATGAAGAAACATGACATCCAATACAAAAAATATACTCCATATCATTGTCAGGAAAATGGGAAAGCAAAGGTGACTAAAGGAGAATTGGTAAACATACTAACTAAGGTGATCAGTAAAAAAAAAAGGACTTAAAAAAGAGACTTGTTGAGGACACCAAGGCCTACAACAGCACCTACAAGACAGACTACTTGATTCACCACCTATGATCTAGCATATGGAAAAAAAAAACTTGTTATTTATTTAGTTTGAATATAACACACTAAGGATGGTAGCGCAACTCTCCTTGGATCTCACCAAAGAACAAGAAGAAAGGCTACAATAACTAAATACACTTAATGAATGCATGGATGCAGGACTTATTGCATACCGAAGTGGATTAGCTGCAAAGAAAAATATGGCATTCTGAGCATATGAAGAACAAAGCCTTCCAGGAGGGTTAGTAGGCCCTTCTGTATCACTTCAGGTTTAAATATTTTAAATGGAAGCTCATGACTAGATGGTTCAAACCTTATCTAGTTGAAAATGTTATGATATTCGTTCATTCCATATCAAAGCAATAGATGAAGATAAAATTAATTTTTTTGTAAATGGTTATCGATTAAAATTCTACAAGAAAGCCCTATCCACAACTCAATTTACTATTCAATAGGAAATTATCTGAAGTTTAATGAGAGAATCAAATATGAAAATCCATTCAACCTTTGACCAACTTGAAGAAGAAATAAAATCAAAGAAAAAAAACAATTCAAGTGAAAACCTTCTATGATGCACTTGAGGAAAAATCATTAACTAAACACCTCTATGAAACAGCTTATGAGTCTAAGAAAAAATAATAATAATAAATACCCCTAGGTGAAAATATCCCCTCAAGAACCTAGGGAGGATTCACTAGCTAAAAAGCTCTATGATATAGCTAATGGGCATTGAAAAATAAATAAAGAATTAAAAAATGGGAAACAAATGATGAAACTCAACAAAATTGAATAGATATACTAGCCTACACATTCACCCTAAGGAATCATCTCATTCACTCTCAAAGGGCCCAGAAAGCATGCGTACACCATTTTTCATCATCACCCATCATCCACAACATCATCTCAACATTTCTAACCCATTCTCATGCATTTATGTTCACTTCCTAGAGTTCCTACAAAAAAGTCTTATACTATTAAAGGATAGCATAGATTTTTCTAAAAGGTTGTATAATAGGGGTTTTATATGTATATAAGTGAAGGAAAAGCATAAGAGGGATTGTGTCACTTATACATTCCATCAACAAGCCTCACCCTTTACTTCTTCCACCAATTTTTATCATTTTATATCCACAACTATATAAAATCCTTAACTTTTCCATCATAGCCACACCCAAAAACATTTTCATCATTATCATCAGTGCTCCCTTGAACTATTAGACCTCCTTGATATTTTAGAATAATAAAATGATGATAATTAAGATTTTCAATGATTGCTAAATGATATTACCCAATCTTGCAGTAGCCTTCAGAAACCTTATAGGCCAAAGTCTCCAACACTATTGAAGAAGGTCACTTCATGCCATGAATTTCCACATCTCTAGAAGTAACCTTCGTAGTCTAGAGACAACACTCACTTAAAAAAAACCACCTTAAGAATCTACAATATCTCTTACATATTTCTACATGATATTCTATTGTAGAAGAACAACACCATAACACCTGCAAAGGCATCAAAATAACCTGTGGAAGCACCAATACAACCTCCATAAACATCATTAGATAAGGAACCATGTATTATGAACTTACCAACCTGACCCTTTGAAATTATGCCAAGAATGATAATTTGTTAAAAGGTGAAAAGAGAAGAAGGTTACATAGCCAAATTAATCTAGTATGGGATCTTTGCCAAATCTAGTAGAGGACTTCACTTTTTTTGCAAGTCACCCATACATGCAAAGAAGAATAAGACAAAAAATAGGGCTGACTTGAAAATAAATCCATTTCATATTACTTAAGGTAAAGGACATGGTGTAGGAAGGATGATAAGGAGTAGGTGAGGGATAGCTCACCCATTGCATATTGCACCTCAAATTAACCACTGACAACCACTCTAATTAACTCAAGATAACTCCAAGCTTGTTACTTCACATTTTGCATGCGATGTTGATTAAAAAATATCAACAAGGCTTACCATCACTACAAGAGCAAGATCATCTATTGGGATTACAAATTATTTGTTATAGGCACTATTACCAGATACTACAAGAATTGATATAGGTTATAGGAAGACTGCTACAGGATATTGAATTATCCTAGAATGTCTGTAGAGGTCTCAAATGAGTTTAGAAATAAGGTCCCCCTTAATTAAAACAAAAGTCCAATTCCCATACTGAAATTTTTCAGAAGGTTTAGTTCTCAACTCCCCAACCTCTTAGAAAATTTTTTGTTGTAAGATAATATGAGTTAAACATAGAATAAACTAGGTATTTTGTTATTTTCAAGAGTTCAAATTGGAAAAAAAAATTAAAATTATGAACTACATGGATTAATAAGTTAAGTATTTATATAATTTTCTATTTTAGTAATGAATTTTTTTGATCTACAAGATCCCCTACTACCATAAGACAATTCTAATTCCTTTAGTAGCACAAACCCAATTTTCCCTTGCAAAAAAAATCTTGTCCAAATTTGTGAAGAGTAGTATAATAAAATTAGAGGGGGATTCATTAGAAGAGAACAAAAAAAAAACAACTTGCATTCATTAAAACAATGAATTTAGGGATACCCTTGACAATTTCCATAAGATATGGTTCCTTGAAAACTGGTTAGGGTATGATGATAAGATTGCCTTATAATTTTCTCTAAACTTGCAACATCGTAAAGGCCATGAAATACTCATTGCAGCTAAGGGTTTTATCATATATCTTGATGAGGATAAAATCAATAAAGTCACTATCCTTCCAAATGGCATTAAATGGAGTAAGAAAGATAGACATGAAGCAATCAGTGCAAAAAGATGACTTTTCTGCCCTGATGATTAAGCAAAATAAGATAAGAATCAGATAAAGAGGGAAATCCTTCAAAAACCATGGTATGAGGTTGCATATCATAACATTAAATACATTTATTGTGAAGGAATATTAAGCATTGTATATTTTTATTAGTTTATGCTCCTATATCAACTCATATTCCAAGTTGAATTACATGTCCATGAGAGGCTCAACATCCCACATTTTATCCTCAAATCCAGAAAAAATAGAGTAGAAAATTAAAGGAGGGGAACATAATGACTTGACCCATCATTGCCTCATCAATTTAATAGTAATGGATTCCTTGGAACACCTTTAAAACCATATTTGTAACACCCTTCACCCACATCTACCCAAGTAACTAGCCAAACACAGTAACATGTGATGAGAGGCTACTATGATATGATTCAATCTCCTAGGGGACCTTAAGGAAGTGGAATCGACATAAACACATCAAGGATACCTTCCACATCAGCACCAACACTCCTAGGAGCCATCCCAACCACTCAGGTATAATTCCTCTGGGTCCCACTAAGTTTTGAAGCTATTAAACCTCTAGATGCTCCCATGCTATGGGCATGTTAGCTTTCAGAGATCTCTAGGTGCTCCCACAAGCCTGCCTTTCTTTGTTCAGGAACTATTTCCAATAGACCTGTACCAGAGTGTGAGGAATTTAAGGCACTTTTCAAGCCTAGAATTCTAACAATTTCCCAGAACTTGTTGTAACTTTCGGAATCCACTAAACACATGATGATAAGACTAATAAACCAAAAACTAACTCCAGGACTAGGCCTGGTGATCCCAAACTATGACTAAAATTATGTCAAACACTTGGCATCAATGCAGTCTACATGTGTAAACAACATATTTTATTATATGGGTCTCATACTTATCTGAGAATTGCTAATAAGCATTATTCCCTTATATTATTAGCTTCATTATCATCTATTAGGTCATAGATACATTATTCATTCATTCAAAAATCAAAACATGAGGAAATATATCCATCATCATTTTCATAATACACGCTTATAACCAACATAATAACAAAAAAAAAAATATCAAGGATATATTAGCCATAAATCCAAATATAAACCAATACATTTATAGATAACATATCAAGGAGAGAACCTCTTATTTATGAATTCAAAATCCAACCTAGGATGGAACCACCATGTTTCACATGACCATAGAATGGATGAGCCAAATCTATCTTCATCCATTCACCCCCATGCCATATTCCAAGCATGAATGTTGGACTCAAACCAAAAGAACCAACCAGGGCATCGCAAGACTAAAGCACCTCACCATCATCAATGGAAATCAAGCTTTACCATAATCTATCTCGGATCACTAGGCCAACACAATAAACATGTAAAAATAGGCTTTACCATGATCTCCACCAGATCACTAGGCCAAAAAAAGATGGATTCCATCGTATTTCTCCACCCACACTGTGAGGAATTTCCCTGTCTCCTAGTATCTCGGGATTTACCACAATCCATGCCAAATAATTAGGCCCTAAACCGATACCTACTCTTTAGCCTTTACTGCATATCCCATCTAGGGATTACTAGGCCCAACGGAGAGCAATCCACGTCTTAGCTTTACCATATATCCCTCCATTCACAGCAAGGATTCTTATGTCCACTAAGGCACACAATCCTATCTCTAATGCAACCCACAGTCTAGATCGAGGGTTGCTAGGAAAATTGTTTTACTATGATCCATAGTCCAGCTCAAGGACCACTAGGCCATGTGCTCTATCATTCAGAGATCCACCTAGCTTAGCTTCGAATCCATTGGGTAATTCAGCTCAAGAAAAATATGAGAACACCATCACACCATAACTATCAGGAAATGGAAAGGCTTGTTTGGAAACAAAGTCAAACCTAGCAAAACCCATGTCATAACAATAAAGAAACACATGGAATACCATGCATGCCAAACATAGCAAGGAAAACACATGAAAATCGATACCTACAGAGAGTATTATTGTAGTTTCTTCATCCTCCTCTTCCTTTCTTGCTCCTTCCTTCCTCTTGCCTTCTTTTCCTTTCTTGATCCAATGCAAAAGCTTCCCAATTGATCCTCATAAGCCTTTTTATCAATGAGACCTATATTTTCTTCATTTTCCATTATTTTCCTTCAATTTCCTCCTCACATAAGACCTATGACCTTTCGCCTTCCTTTTCTCCTATTTTCTGTTATTTTCATAAATAAAATGCCAATAAATTCCTCATGCCTTTCCAAAGCCTTTTCCATTGCCTTTGTCAATTTCCTTAGCCATAATAATCTAATTGAACACCCACTAGGATGTTTTCCCACCATTCAACTCTGAATATGTGTCCCATCAACCGTGGCCTTATATATTTTTACATCGATTTATAACCAGTGTTGTTACAGAACCCTTCTCCTTGGGGGAACACCATCCTTGGTTTTCAATGACACATATAACCAGTAAGATTGATGAAAACAAAACATGCAATGTCCCATGGAGCTTTATAACCAAACTCATTTCAATATTTACAATGACATTGTTGAAACATGACAATCATACTGTTTAGTAGAGCTTTATAATACAACTCATTAAAATAACCATACTGTCTGTGGACCTTCATAAACCACCTCGATACAATATTTACAATAATATATGAATTTAAACATATGCACATTTTCTAAAAAAAAAGGATATGATGCTTATAGCCACAACAAGGCAATCCAGAGGCTCACATCTTCACCCTCAAACTACTACCAAGATTCACCTCCTTCACAGGAAGTCCATAATAAACTACAAGGTCAAATATTCATCCCATGTCTAGCACTATAATCCTATGCCACTTGTCCACTTAGTGAATAATTATCGACTCATTATTCTAGGGCACACTCCCAATGTGAATTTGACTCCATCTGCCAATGCTAATGACCATAGAAAATATATCCTCGGCCTTCCTTTCTCTGCTACACAATCGCTCACGAAATACAGTCACTCCTTCCTTACAGTCACTCACGTTAACCAAGGCATATACACCTTAAAAACATCATACCAGTCATCGCATGCTCATGGAAATTAATGGAGACTATTGGGTACCAGTTTCCAAGAATGGCTATGCTCCTGAAGTCCTTTATCAACATATTGTTGCATGTTCCAATTCCTTTCACTGACACTATTAATTCCTGCAGTCGATTTCAACCACCTAACCTAGCATTTTTGTGCTTCTTGCACCAAGCACGTACCTGCAATTAGATTTAAAATAAATTAAAATAAATTTATATCATACCTCACTGGTAGCCTATCAATAAGGTACACTTGAAATCTTTTTGACTTCCTATCACAACAAGCCAAACTAGCATATTTGACCAAATCATCATGTATAAAATATCACATCAGTTTATCTCAAAACACAACCATTATAGATCAAAATCATAAATCACATGAACCATCATAAACTAGAATAATAATTCACACACATAATAAAACTAAAACAAAATATTCGTACTTATCCTTTAATCAATCCTTAGTTTCTACTTTTGCCTTTATTTCGTATGCACACCAGATTGATTTCCACACCCGACAAACACCTAGTGCCTTCTCCTCAACCATGTGCACATACAGATATTTTATATCACACACATACAACCACACATGACATACAATGCCATGAAATAGATGCACCTATATCTAACATACAATGCATACACCCACACCCAGTGTACAACACAACACAATACATACACTTACATCAAGTGCACACAAAAATGCAATTCATACATCTACACTCAATGTACAACGCAATGCATAAATTTACACATGGTACAACACAATTAATACACATGTCATGATACCATGACCACACCATGCACATACATAATACCACATGTACACAACACAACATGTACAACATGCACATAATGCAACAGGTATGCTAGTAACACATGTACAACATGTAAACAATACCACATGCTCATAACACCACTCGTACAATCATGCACACAACACAATATGTACATAGCACCACAAGTACAACATGCATACAACACCACATGTACATAGCAGTGCATATTTTACATGTACATAACATCATATGTACACAACACTGCATATCCAACATTCACACAACACTATCTGTATCACCTTGTACATAACATTGCTTAACAACATGCATAAACAATATATATGCACAACATCATAGATGCAACATGTACAAAATATGCATAAAATTAGTACCACACATCCAAAACCACATTCTCTCTACGAAGCAACCTTGCTTCTAGTGTCTCTTCATCATCCATGCTCATCCTAGCATGTTGTAGATCATGTTGTTTTGATTCGGCTGATGTATCTCTCAGCATTAGCATGTTCATAACATACACATAGACATAGTATAATCACATAATATCAATTCATATCCACATGATGCTAACCTCAAATATTTTTCATGACTACTCTTCCACTTGATTCCTCATTGACAAAGAACCTCTTCACGTCATTCATTTGGGTAAGAAATCATTCCTCCACAAGAATGATTCCTAATGACCCTATCAGACAACATCGTACATACATACATATATATACACATAAATATTATCATTAGATGATGTAGGTACATTAGGCCAATCACATAAAAATAATAAGTTATTAAAGTTAGACCAAGAGCCTAGAAATGTCATGGATTGATCGCATGTCAAGGCTAGAACATTTTAAAATTTACTTGTGAAAATTTTTGATATTCAATTAATGTTAGTTAGGAATATCTAGTTAAAAGATATTATTTGTAGCTAGTATGTAGTTAGGGCTAAGGGAAATTGGTTCACATCCATGAACTCATTTCTTGGATAGTTTCTTTTAGTTTTTGAGAGAGGAGGAACATTTTGGTTGGTTTTTGGTGTGGGAGAGAGGTACATTGTTTTGTTCTTTGTGTGAGATCGAAGTTAACTAAACAACATTTCTTAGACGAGTGGGTTTTTTTATCAACATATCAAATTTGTAAGTGTGTCTGATATAGTTATTTTCATATGCATTTGTGAGCTTTGTGAACAATCATATTAATATCTGAAGATTGAAATTCATTTAGTCTTTAAATTACTACGTTGAACAAGGAATTCATGCACTTCATTCTCTCTATTCTTTACATTTGGATGAGACTAGAATATAGAATTATATAACCATCTTACAGTTAATATTTTAATCATAGTTTGCATCAATTATTGTGTATCATAAGGAGTCATTTACATTACAGGTTTGAGAATACAGAGAACTCTGTATTAAGCCAACAGAGAAAGAAAATTCATAAGGGAAAACCGTCATCAAAATTTTGGGTCAATTTATGATGAACGAAAGACAAAATTTGAAATTGTGGCATCTGGGTTTTGTGCAAAGCAAGTTATATTTGGTAACATGCAAGCAATTTTCTAAAAATATCCTTTTTTGGAGAGTTACAAAGGGATCTTTAAACTATGTTTTTACAGACTTCTTGGCTGGGAAAAGTGACTTGCTGCTCCCTTGCACCAATGCCTATGTTTGCAGAAGTTGGAATTGCAATACCTATGTTTGCAAACATTGAAAATGGAGAAAAAATAATTGTTCCCTTGTACCAGCACTGTGGTTTGCTAATATAGAAACAATTTTATGTTCCCTTATACCAGCATTGTGGTTTCCTGAGATAGAAACCATCAGTTTTTGGTATCAAAGCTTAACGTTTTTGGTATCTACACTATAGAGAGATGAGTAGGTGAGAAGGAAGGGAATGAGGTCATGAAGGAATAATTGTAAGTAACATAGAACTTCCCAAAGAGATAAGGAGAATACAAGTTCAGTTAGAAGCCATGGAAGCAGGGAGACAATGGGATCCTGAAGGTAGAGATGTTAGTGAGGCTAAATAGGAGCTTGAAGAAGAAGGAACAACACCTGTTGAAGAAGCTGCTAAAATTAAGTTGTTGAGAGCGATATTGGGCTCAAGTTCAAGACCAATGTCTAAAATATCTATTTATGATGGTAGTTTGATAGATGATAATCTATTAGATTGGATCAGTGAGATGGACAAGTATTTTGAGTACAAGGATAAGAGAGTCAAGTTTGTTGTGACAAGGTTGAAAGACCATGTTGCACTATGGTGGGAAAATGTATAAGTTGAATGAAGGAAGAAGGAAAAACCATTGATCAAGAGATGGGATAGAATGGTGGCAAATATGAAGAGTAAGTTCTTGCCAAAGGATTACTAGCTAACTCTTTACAAACAGATGCAAAATATTAAACAAAAGATAATGACAGTGAGGGACCACACCGAATATTTTTACAAGTTGAATTTCTTAGCAAGGTATGTAGAAGATACCTTGGAGAAGACATTAAGTGATATCAAGGGTTTGAGGTTAGATATCCAAGATGAAATCAACATACTTTCTCCAACGACAATAGAGGAAGCATACTACTGCACCTTGAAGGTAGAAGAAAAGATAGCTAGGATGCAAACCTTTGGTAGAGGACATGGTTTTTCCATAGGGAAAGGCTAGACAAATGGAAGAGGAAATTTTCTTGTGCAAAAGAATGATGAAGGAAACTCAAATCAGCAAGGGAAGTCAAAGAGGAGGAATACCTTACTAGATAGGTAGAGGTAGAGGAAGAGGCAAAGATATTATCTATCGATGTGACATATGTAACAAATTGGGTCACTAATCTTTTGAATATCTTAAGAATGACAATACAGGACAGTGAGGTTCATACATAGCTCAAACTAAAGTAATAGAGGCATAAGTACATGAGGTAGAGAATGTGCCAGAGATTGGAGAGATGTTGATGATGCACAAAGTCATATTAAAACCAGCAAAAGAGACTGTTGAACCTATCCAAAGGAAATCCTTATTCAAGAAAATGTGTAAGGAAAAACATAAATGATCCAAATTGATGATTGACATTGGAAGTATGTATAATCTATTTTCTAAAGAAATGGTGGAAAATTGGGGTTGGAAAAGATTAAGCACCCCACACCTTATACGCTATTGTGGATGAAAAAAGGACATCAATTGTTGGTGCATGAACAAAGTAAAGTTGAGTTTCATATAGGTAGGTATAAAGACAAGGTGCTCTGTGACATAATGCCAATGGATGCTTGTCCCATTCTTCTGGGTTGCCCATGGCAACTTGATAGGAAGGTGACACATGATGGAGAAAGAAATTGTTATAAGTTTGAAAAGGATGGTATCAAAAACACTCTTGTACCACTGAAAGAGGAAGGTACATCTGAAACAAGCAGCCTAAAATAATTGTTGCTTAGTTGAAAGGAATTTATACAATAGATGGAAGAAGAAGAGGTAAGCTATACAGTGGTTTGGAAGCCAAAGGTAGTACTTCGACACACAAAAATTGCAGATTTACCCATCGAATTTCAGGAATTTTTGCATGAGTTTCATTATATTGTAGTTAATGAATTGCCAAGTGAGTTTTCATCCAAAATAATCATTAGTCATCACATAGACTTGATATCGGGAGCAAGTCTTCTGAAAAAGGTTTCTTATCGAATGACACCCAAAGAGAATGAGGAAGTGAGGAAGCAAGTCCAAGAATTTTCAGACAAAGGACTAATAAGAGAAAATTTGAGCCTTTGTGTTGTACCTATAGTACTAAGTCCAAAGAAGGGTTTGGAATGGAGAATGTGCGCTGACTTTAGAGAAATCAACAAAGTCACCATTCGTTATAGGTTTCCATTGCCACATATGGATGATGTGATGAATTGCTTGGGTGGGGAAACTTGCTTCTCAAAGATTGACCTGAAAAGTGGTTATAGTAAAATTCATATCAGAGAAGGAGACAAGTCGAAGACAACTTTCAAGACCAAAGAAGTCTTGTACAAGTGGATGTTCATGCCATGTGGCTTCTCAAATGAACCCAATACATTTATACAACTGATGAATGAAGTATTGAAGGAACTCATTGGTAATTTTTTCATTGTTTAGTTGGATAACATTTAAATTTTCAGTCAAACTAAAGAAGAACACTTTAGACATTTGAATTATGTTTTAAAGAGATTGGAACAAGAAAAGTTGTTGATTAACATGAATAAGTGTTATTTTATGAAGAGTGAGCTTGTATACTTGGGTTTTTTCATTTCTAAGGATGTCTTGAAAATGGATCTGGAGAAGATAGAGGGAATTGTAAATTGGCCCTGACCTAAGAACATTTTTGAGGTGAGAAATTTTCATGTCTTAGCCAACCTATATAGAAAATTTATTAGGAATTTTAGTCGCATTTGTGCACCTATCATTGACACCACCAAGAAGAATAGGCCACCATTTATTGGACAATAGCAGTGGAAAACAATTTTCAACTATTGAAGAAGAAGATCAATGAGAAGTCGGTGTTGAAGTTGTCAGACTTCAATTAGCCCTTTCAAGTGAGATATGACGCTAGTGGGATAGCCATTGGAGCTGTACTAAGCCAAAAAGATAAGCCCACTGCATATTTTAGTGAGAAGTTAAATGAGTCAAAATAGAGAAACTCTTACTATGACAAAGAATTTTATGTGGTGGTTCAAGTTTTGAAGCATTGGTGGCATTACTCGATGCGTACAGAGTTTGTTCTATACACGGATAATTTTTCCTTACAATACATTAGGAAACAACATAAATTAAATCATAAACATGCAAAGTGGGTGGAGTTCCTTCAAAATTTCACTTCTGTTTTGAAGCACATTAGTGGGAAGGAAAATAAGGTTGCTGATCCCTTGAGAAGGAGATGCTTAATCATGTAGGAAAGTTAAATACAAATTTTATACTTTTATTATTTGAAGGACTTATATGGCATTGATTCTTATTTTAACGAAGCTTTTGCAACGTGTAAAAATCCAGTCAATAGGGACAACAGTCCATGGAAATAGTTTATGTTGTAGGATGGGCTATTGTTCAAGAACAATCAGCAATGTATTCCCCATTGCACAATGATGGAAAACTTGGTCCAAGAAAAACATAATGGTGGGTTGCCTAGACACTTTGGTGTTGAGACAACACTTGGGAAGTTGAGTCATTTATATATTTGGCCTAAGATGAAGGAAGATGTGCAAAGGTATGTGAGTAAGTGTGGGGTATGTCAACATTTGAAAGGGAGAAGTCAAAATGCTGGACTATACATTCAATTACCCATTCCCAACAGACCTTCAGAGTCGATGAGTATGGAATTTGTTCTTGGTTTACCAAGAACTGAACGAGGTAATGATTTGATCCTTGTAGTTGTGGATAGAATTACCAATATGGCTCATTTCATTTCTTGTTCCAAAACTACTGATGCTACCCATGTGGCTAATTTGTTTATTGATGATATTATTCAGTTACAAGGTTTGCCAAAATGTATAATATATGATAGGGAGATAAGATCCACCGGAAATTTCTGGAGGACCTTGTGGAAGAAACTTGGCACTAAGCTAACTTTTAGCTCAGCCTATCATCCATAGTCTAATGGGAAAACAGAGGTTGTAAACAAGAGTTTGGGTATTTGTTTTAGGAGTTTAGTAGGTGACTGGCCAAAGCAACGGTATCATGTACTAGCCCAGGCTGAGTTTTCCTATAATGACTCACAAAATAGGAGCATAGGAAAGATTCCATTTCAGATCTTGTATGCCATGCATTCGAGGGGAATTTGTGAGCTAAGAGACTTGGGAAAGCTTGAGCATAGAAGTGCTAATGGAGAGGATTTTTCAGTAGCCATGAGTGAGCTACACGAGCAAGTAAAACAAATGTTACAAGATACAGGAAACAACTACAAGCAATGAGAAAATTTACACAGGAAAGAGGAAAAACTTCAAGTTGGAGATGTGGTCCTATCTCACCTAAGAAAAGATAGGTTTCTAAGGGGAGAATATAACAAATTGAAAATAAAGAAGATAGGACCTTGTAAGATCCTCCGCAGGTTTTCAACGAATACTTATGAGTTGGAATTACCTCCAGTAATTGACATTTCACCCATTTTTAATGTAGTAGATTTGTATTCCTACATAGTTGGTGATGCGGATCAAGCTTCTGGGAGGCTTTACCAAGACGAAGTGAAGGAACAACAATGGTTGAAGAAAATTCCTGTGGCAAAGAGTTTAGATGTTGAATAGATTTTGGATACATGCGTTGCCAAGAAGACTAGAAGGAAAGAATACTTGGAATATCTTGTGAAGTGGAAACCGATGGAGGATTCTACCTAGATGGATGAACTACAAAAAGAAGGTCATTCTATAGAATATCTTATAATTAGGAACTCAATTTTTTTCTTTCTTGGGGAGTCTGATGCAAGTGCATTAGGTTGAGCACATAAAAATGATAATTCATTAAAGTCTGACCAAGAGCCTAGCAATGTGAGGGATTGATCACATGTCAAGGCTAGAACATGTTAAATTTTATTTGTGAAAAGGTTTTGATATTCAGTTAAGATTAGTTAGGAATATCTACTTAAAAGAAATGATTTTATAGCTAGTAGGTATTTAGGGCTAAGGGAAATTAGTTCACATCCATGAACTCATTTCTTTGACAGTTTCTTGTTTCTTTTTTTAGAGAGAAGGAACATTTTGGCTGGAAGTTTTTGGTGTGGGAGAGAGGTACGTTGTTTTGTTCTCTATGTGAGATTGAAGTTAATTGGACAAAATTTCTTAGACCAGTAGGTTTTTTTATCAACAAATCAAATTTGTAAGTGTGTGTGAGAAAGTTATTTGCATATGCATTTGTAAGGTTTGTGAACAATCATATTAATATTTGAAAATTGAAATTGATTTGGTCTTTAACTTACTATGTTGGATGGGGAAATCATCCATTGCATTCTCTCTGTTCTTTACATTTGGATGAGACTAAAATATAGACTTAGAGAACCATATCACATTTAATATTTTAATCATAATTTGCATAAAATATTATGTATGAGAAGGAGTCATTTACATTACATGTTCAAGAATACATAGACCTTTGTATCAAGGCAACAAAGAAAGAAAATTAATAAGGGAAAATTGTCATCAAATTTTCGGGTCAATATCTAATCAAAGGAAGATCAAATTCGAAATTTCAGCTTCTGAGTTTTGTGCAAAGTTGGGTCTATTTGGCAAATTGCGAGTGATTTTCCAAAAATATTCTTGGTTAGGGAGTTACGAAGGGATATTTAAAGTGTGTGTTTACAGACTGCATGGCTAGGAAAAACAACTTGCTACTCCCTTGCACCAATGCCTATGTTTGCAGAGGTTGGATCTGGAAAAATAATTTGTTGTTCCCTTGTACAAACATTGTGGTTTGCTAAGATAGTAATGATTTGTGGTTCTCTTTTACCAGTGCTACAATTTGTTGATATAACAATGATCACTAAACAATCTGTTAGATAATGACATACATACATACATATATATACATATAAATATGATCCTTAATAATCATGATCCATGGTGACATTGTTAAACATGACATACATAAATACATAAATACATACATATATACATATATAGACATAAACATAATCACATTCATAACATAATTACCATATATCATAAGGTCAAGGTTAAGAGAAATTCTTTTATCCATGCAATACATGTACAACATTGAGAACAATATTTCCCAATGTAGCGAAGGCATGTAATGCCTAAAATATATTTTCTTTACCTTTCTTGATTACCTTTCCCATGACTATCCTATCATCATCTATTTACACCAATGGACCCAACCTGTCCAACTAGCTATCACTTTTTTACGTTCAAATTCTCTTACTTATGCATTGAGCTTCATCTGGGCCTTACATTACCTATTGGGTTTCATTTAGCTCTTCTCGAGATCCATTAACTTTTCCTTTTCCTAACCAATTCCCAATACTCTCAAAATGTAAAAGGCAATACAAATTAGCAAGCAAGATAAAACCATGGAAACCAATAACAATAAAACACCACAGATAAAGTGGTATGGCCATACACAAGATAGAGCACAAAAAATCACAAAATACGAAAAGAACAAGACTAGCTACAAACACCATGACTCAATCCCCATGGTTCCTAAAACCTCCAATCAAAGGCTCAACCCAAGCCTTCTTTAATATTTCATGGAAATATCTTTGTCATGCAATCCCTTGCATCATATTGCCATAAACAAATAACTACTAGTGCATAAATAACCATAAAAATACACCAATTACCTTATCTTGTTGTGATAAGCACACTTCCTTCTAACCGAGCACATATGTGCCGCCTTAAGAGACTCAATTCCTTTAATAGATCTCTCTATAACTAGACACCAACTATTATAGCCATGAAATACATTTCCATGAATATAGCACATATCCACATACTTTCAGACAAATTATTGTTAAGAATACTTCCTATATGCAAAGCACTCATTTGTTTGGAATTATGGTTTCCAAACATAGCCAAAGGAGTTCTTTCCCATTTCCTTCCTTTTAACTTTTTACCTTGTTGTAGTTGAGGATTTCTATATACTGTCACATCACCCAACTGTTAGTGATATAAACACATCAATTGTTACCTTGTCACACTAATACCAAGCATGTTTCTTGCAACTGTTTACACATATCAACCACATGTTGCAAATATCTATTAATCTGAAATCAACTTTTACCTAGACTAAAAATCATGTCATAATCCATAGTCAATTCATATTCATTAGACATACTGCAACAACTATCACCTACAAACTCAAGTACATATCAATTGTCTCAAAACATGTATTAGTAAAAGCATCTTAAAACAAGTTCATTCATTCATGTAATCTTACAGACACATACTCATATCATGCAAATAATAAAACATTTCAACAACAGATAGGCATAATAATAGACACCAACACTCAAAAACCAATTAAATGACATAATCAAACATCCAAGCACAAAGTAGATGACATAAGCAAGCTCATACCTTAATGTATCTCAGGGAAGGCTATTTTTCTACCCAATCAATCTAGATTAGCACAATATAGCTTCAAAACGTATCAACTCAAACATAAATCAGGTCATGATATCCATAATAGTCATTAGCCAACATATTCATATCATAAAATCATAAACAATTATCATTCATACATAATAATCACATCTACACAGCCAGTATAATTTAGTATGACATAATATCACAAAATATTATCTCATACTTGAATTTCATAACACTAAGGATTTGCGTAGAACAATCCAAATTAGTATGATACATATAACATCAAGATATTAATTCTGTAACCCTAATCATCAAGTTACTAACATACAACAACAACAATATATAACCTAATCATCAAGCTAACTATCATATAACAACAAAAAGTTAACCTATAACATACACAACAACAACATATAACATAATCAACAAGTTATATAACATAAATCAACAATATAAATGCATACAAGGACATGATACTATCATTTATGACTATCTGACGCATGTTCATATGACTATACTAATAAACTAGCATTTATGATGTATGTAACCATAATATCAATAGACATGTATAGAACCTAATGTATATAACCCTAATGCATATAACAATCCATTAAATAACATACCTGCATGGAAAAAATACAATACCTGTATGATGACCTGCTCTTACCCTGAAGTCCATTTTTGCAACTTCACTTTAATGATTTGCATCTCCTGCTCTATCTCAGCCAATACATTAGCATCATAAGATACCAATATCATCATGATGACCTAATTACATGCAATGACCTCACAGTGCATGTTTGATCTACTATACATGTATAACCATAACAATGACAATGCATGCATAACAATGCGTGCATAACAATGCATATACAACCATACACTCATGATGACACATCCTAAAACAACACCATCAACCTTCACATGGCAACATGACTACAACCATGGTCAACACCATGAAATGCAACAAGCACATAGACCACAAGGATGAAAACACATGTGAAAATGACATGAATGCATGACCAACACATCGCCCATCTAGTCTGAGGGGTAAACCATGCTAAGAAACCACTATGTCATATAAAATATGACCCAAAGAGAGCACAACACTCTCTGATACAACTCTATAACACCCTCCTCCCACATCTACCCAAGTAAATGAACAACTAGGGAAAACATGTGACAAGAGGATACTATGATATGATTCAAACTCCTAGGTGGACTTAAGGAAGTGGAATCGATGGAGACACATCAAACATACCTTCCACATCAGCAACAATACTCCCAGGAGCCTTCCCAACCACTCAGGTATCATGCCCCCAGGTGCCACTAAATTTTTAAGCTATTAAACCTCCGGACCCTACCATGTTATGGGTAGGCCAATGTTCATACAGCTCTGAACACTCCCACAAGCCTACCTGCCTATGTCCAGGGACTATTTCTAGAAGACCTTTGCTAGAGACTAGTGAATTTAAGGCAACTTTCAAGCCTAGAATTCCAACCACTTCCTAGAACTTACTGTAACTTTCAGAATCCATTAAACACATGATGAAAAGACGAATAAACCAAAAACTAACTCTAGGACTAGGCCTGACCATCCCCAACTAGGATTAACATCCTGTCAAACACTTGGCATCAATGATATCTATAGGCGTAAATAACAAATTTAAGCATAGGGGTTTCATACATATCTAAGAATCACTAAGAAGAAGTGTTCCCCTATATAATTAGTTGCATTATCATCTAGTAGGTCATAGATACATTGTTCATTAATTTGAAAATTAAAATGTGAGGAAATCTATACATCATCTCTGTCATAATACATGCTTATAACCAAGATAAAAAAGATAGAAATATCAAGGATATATCAGCCATAAATCCACATATAAACCAGTACATTTATGCATAACATATTAAGGAGAGAACCTCTTATCGATGAATGCAAAATCTAACCCAGGATGATACTACCACATTCCACCCAACCATAGAATGGAGAAGACAAATCTCTCTTCAACCATTCACCCTCATGCCATATTCCATATATGAATGTGGGACTCGTACCAAAACCAACTATTGAGCATTAGGAAAGGTATGTAATTGCCACTTATTTTGTTATCTTTTCCTTTAATACATAACTTCTTTACATTATGAGATGGGCATATGATGAAGGATTATGATAAAGTTTAAGAGATTTTTGAGTGACATAAAATGACTAATTATTACCTTTTTCTATGCAGAAAATGAAGAAAATGGAAGATCACCATTTCAGAGGAAAAGGCAAGGCAAAACCAACTGTTGTCCCTTTGGCAGGGAACCACATCTAGATCGGATCGCAAGAGTGTGGAAAAGAAAGAAGAAATGCCATATCTATGCAAGAGGACGATGAGATAACTGAAGGATAACAATATGGTGAATCCCTCAGGATCCTTTCATCCTGAGCGGTTGCTACCTTAAGAATATTTGTATCTTTGGTATTTCCACCTGGTTGCTATAAAAAGGGACAGTGCTGCTAGTCCAAGGGGTAGATTATTGTTGTTTTATCAAATTTGTTGTTGCAAACTGAACTTTGATCACCGACTGTCTTTAAAGAGCGATTACTGTAACTTTGTTTTCATGATTAATACATAAACTGTGTTGTTGTTCCGTCTTTGATTCTGGAGTAACCGCAGCAGTGCATCCCTGGTAGCTAAGAGCTTGGCCCTAGTCGATCACTTGCTTTCTGTACCATTATTTTCCAATTCCAAGTCATTTGTGGTTTGATTCCTTTTACTTGCTTCATTCAATAATTTGTTGTTTATTGTCATTTCATTTACTGGCTCTATTATCTTTAATTCGTATTTGAATAGTAAGGTTATCATTTGCAACTGAAATGTTATGCTATTCATTCTAAAATCAAATCGCATTGTTGTTCCTTTACAGATTGACATTATTGTGTAACATTGTTATTCCTTTACAAATTGACATTATTGTGTAACATTGTTGTTCCTTTACAAATTGACATTTCTATTCGTTTACAGAATAACATTGGTGTTCATTTACAGATTTGTATTTTTGTTTATTTAGTAGCGGTTTACCTATTTTTGTGATTGCTATTCATTTGGATTATCGTTCCATTGCAACTGCAATTGTTGTTCCTTTATAATCATGGTTAATATTTATTATGCTAAGCTCAGATTACTGATTCCATCATTATAGATTCACTGTGTGTTAACATTTGATTTAATTTGCTATTCAATATTTCATAGACTTACTAAGCTTTTTCTTCCATTCTTGGCTGGCTGTTCAAATCATTTCCTAGTTAAAGACTGCTGCTGAATTCCTTTAGATTACGATTGCTGCCTAATTCATTCTTGTAAGTTAAAGCTTTGTTGTTTGATATTTTAATAGATTAGTTGATGTTACCTTTTCTGTTAATTTAATTATTATTTCCAGTAATTTCTTTGGTGTGAGAAGAACGATCTAGAACTGTAGTGATCATTGATTATTGCTATCTAGTTCCTAGATTGGAGATCTTCTCTTTGATTTCTTTTCATTTGCATCAATTTACAAAGGAAAGAATTATCATTACTACATCCTTGACTGATGGGTGCTGCAGTTTCTTAAATGAATGGTTTAGCTACAAAGCATTTCAATTTCTTTCCACTACATTTAGAGTTTGTTTCTAGCATTTATTTACTTTTGTAAAAGCACTATAATACTAGTGTTACTCTTGACAAGTGATTGCCTCAGACTGAGTACACTCTTGAGATAACAAATCATACCTGGATTGATAATTAATGTAGGGTAAATATAGGCTAAAAAGACCCTTTTTACTACTCAACATTTTGGTGTCATTATCAGGGAAGAGTGTAGCCATTTGTTTCTTTTGAGAATAGTGTAAGTACCTACTAGGAGAAAATTTTGTTTTAAAAATGGAAGGTAAGAACCTGCATACGGAGCATGTTACAGCCCAACTCCCCCGCCCACTTTCCTATATATTTGTTGTTATTTTGGGTAGAAATCAGCATTTGATTTGTGTGCATGACTAAGCAGAAAAAGCCTGAAAAGAATCCTAAGCCGCTACCCAAACCTGATAAATATAAGGGGCCAGTGACCCTTGGTTGATCGACCTTTATAGATGAAATACTTAGAAAAGTAGAATCTCAGCCTTCAGTGGGACCTAGTAAAGTTGCTTCTAGACAACCTACTAGTTCCCTTCAAGCCATAGGATCACCATTTGTAGCCTTTGCTGAGGTGCATAGCTTAACATAAGAGCAAGATTTTTAAGAAATTGAGAATTCTAGCCCAAAATCATTGCAAGAAGGGAACCTTAGTAATCTCTGCGAAGGGAGAGGAGAAACAGGGGAAACTAAAGAACCAAGATCTCCTCTTGGAATAGATCAACCATTAAGCAACCTAGATAAGGGAAGTGCTACAAAAATCATCCAGAAAAAAGAACCTTAAGAGTTAAAGTCCCCCCAGGCATTAGGAACTCTCATCATCCCAGACAAAGGAAGTGTTGTTAAGGCCATTCCTGCCCCAACTAACCAACGTAGTAATACCCTCCTAGAAATCCTAGAAGGTTATTGGCACATATTTGACCAAATGGCCCAGAACCAGCGAACTGCCCAAACCTCCACACTGCAATATCCCATTGTAGATACCGCAGTTAATGCACCTATGAAGGAAATTCCTCTCTAGCATATCCCTACATTCCATGGCCTAACATCGGAAGACCCAGATGCATTTTTTTTTAATTCGATGTGCTGTGCAAAGGATACGACTATACAACTGATCCCCAAAAGTTGAAATTGTTTCCCTCTACATTAAAAGGAGCTACTTTACAATGGTTTATGGCGTTGGCTGGAGGTGTTATAAATGACTGGGATGAGATGAAAGGTGCCTTCCTGAAGAAATATCAGGATTATTGTAGGTCTAGAGAGTTAAAAGATGAAATATTTCAGATGGTAGCTAGACCTAATGAGACACTAGAAGAATATGCTGAACGTTTTCAGTATAATCTTCAAAGATCTCCTTATGCATCATTACCCTTACCTGAAAATGTATTAAAAAAAACATTAATTAAAGGCATGAAGGAACAATGGATTGAAACACTAAATATTATGGGAAAAGGAGACATCTATCAAGAATATTTTTCTAACATCATTGATTTATGTTTTAGGAGCTCACGAGGCAGTACAAGACTAAAACTGGCAGAACATGATAGGTTTATAAGGGACAACAAGACCTCTGGAGAAGGAGTAACTCACGCAGAAATCAGAAATTTACTGGAGAATTTTAAAACTGATATATTGGGGACTCTGACAACGTAACTCAATATTATGCAAGCAAAATAGAAACAAGTGGGAGTAGGGCAAAATATGGCAATATTATGTCCCAGATGCAGAAAGAAACATAGCCACTAAGAGTGCCCATTAGATGCAGTTCAAGTTTGCGTTATTTGTACAAAATACCACTCTACGGAGAGTTGCCCCTCACTTCCTAGTTCGAAAGCAGTATAGAAAGAAGCAGAAGAGGAACCATAACTAGTGTACCTACTTAATCAGTGCCATCAATGGCAGCCGTGACAATTAGGTATGTTCCCCAATCCATCTTCTTCTTTCCATCCTGCTCAATATCATGCTCAACAATATAATACAATGTGGCAAAATCAACCTGCCTTCTCAAATTGGTCACAACAACCATATCCTTCATCATCACCATGGCCGAATCAAGCAAGCCAATCTAACTGGCCAAATTTCCCCTACGCTACACCATATTGGCAAAACAATGCATATCTAATGCAATGGTCCCCTCCCACTTCGCAAAGTCAACCCTGGCAGACAAACTAGAAAAGACCAATGAATCAGCCAGTAGGAACCATTCCACTCCCTCAACCTACACTGCCAGCACTACAACAAAACCCCCAGTCCAACTTAAGATCGCAACTCCTAGCCAAACCCAACTCGAACCCAAATAACATACTGGTTCAATTCGTTTAAATAATTGAAACATCAGAACTAGAAACAGATCTAACGGAGTGCAATGACCTTCAATTAAGGTCTAGGCGCACTATAGACACTGAGGGAGATAAAAATGTTCAAGTTGAAAATCACTTACCCGCAGAACAATCATTACAAGAAGAAGATGTTGTCAGACAACAAACTCATGACCAAGCAACCACATATTCTCCCCATTCCCAGAATGATCAATCATACCATACCCTATATAACATCCTGACTTTGATATTCTGGGAGAACTAAAGAATTTGTACATAAAAATCCCACTCCGCCAAGCTATCCAAGATATCCCAATATATGCGAAGACCATCAAAGAACTATGTATAAAAAAACCAAGGAGGAGAATAACAAATAACCCAATAGTCTAAGTAGTTGAAACCCTATCTGGTCTCTTATTAGGAAGAGAGGCACCTGTCAAATATGAAGACCCAGTAAATCCAATAGTGACAGTGCAAATAAATGGACAAACCTTTTCAAATGCCTTAGTTGACTTAGGGGCTGCAATTAATATTTTAACAACCACCACTTGTCAAAAACTGGGCATTATATCAGTAGAACCAAGTTCCACCTTATTAGAACTGGCTAATTAATCAGTGGTTAGGCCAGAAGGTACAGTACATAATGTCATGGTATCCATTGATTCCTGGGAATATCCTACTGACTTTCTAATAATAAACCCCAAAAACCGACTCGATGGACATTCGTTAATTTTAGGCAGACCTTGGCTTGCGAGTGTTGATGCTTACATTGGTTGTCGACAAGGCAGTATGACCATAACTAGAAGGAGTAACATCAAGAATCTAGCCGTATACCCTCCAGCCCAGCCAAGTGTAACAATAATAAAAACTAACAAACATCTTGTATCATACCTCACCAAAAACATTAGATCTCCATTAACTATAGAAGATGCCCTTGATTTTAAAGATCAAACAGAGGATGTTGTTATTAACAAATTCATTAACCAAGCTAAATCCAAATCCCACGTATAATGTCACATTATAGAGGCAGCATTTGACAATGAACTAGAAGAAGATACTCTCAAAAACACTCATGACTAGAAAATACCCACTACCTCTGTTTCAAATAGAAAAACTATAGATATTGAGCCCGGAAAAACTTTGAACATCAATAATAACCTAACCCCTAAACAACAAGAGAAGCTGGTCCAACTACTGAGAAAATACAAGGAATGTTTTGCATGGGATTATCTAGACATGAAGGGAACCTATCCCCAGCTATGTACCCACCACATTTATACTAAAAAGGATGCGAGACCTGTTCACCAATGCCAACGGAGACTTAACCCTCACCTGAAAGACATTGTGAAAGCTGAATTACAAAAACTTTTGGATGTAAACTTTATTTATCCGATCTCCGATAACAAATGGGTCCCTCTACTAGTGGTGGTGCCAAAGAAGAATGGAAAGTGGAGGATTTGTGTAGATTATAGAGAATTAAACAAATCAACCCAGAAGGACCACTTTCCCCTTCCTTTCATTGAACAGGTATTGGATATATTAGTAGGAAAGAAATTCTTCTCTTTCTTGGATGGCTTCAGTGGGTACAATCAGATTTAGATTGCCCCTAAAGACTAGGACAAAACTACTTTTACCTATCCTTGGCAAACGTTTACCTATAGAGTCCTACCCTTTGGCCTATGCAATGCCCCTGCCACATTTCAAAGGGCCATCGTCAACATCTTTTCAGATTTAATAAATGAAGGGCTCAAAGTATACATTGATGATTTTACACCATACGGAGATGATTTTGACCTGGCACTATACACATTGGAAAAGGTGCTGCAACGATGTATCGCCACCAGGCTCTGTTTGAGCCATGAAAAGTGTTATATGATGATGACTAAAGGACTCATCCTAGGTCATTATATCTCAATGGCTGGAATACAGGTAGATTTGGCCAAAATTCAAATAATTTTGTTAACACCTACTCCTACCACACAAACAGAGGTACACAATTTTCTTGGATTTTTTGGTTATTATAGGAGATTTATAGAACATTTTTTTGAAATAGCTGCACCTCTATATGAACTAACAGGGAATGTTGATTTTATTTGGATAGATAAATACAATTGTGCTTTTGAGGATCTAAAAAAGCTTGTGTCAACAGCCCCAATGCTTAGAGGCCCAAATTGGTACCTTCCATTTCAAATTTCATCAGATGCTTCGAAACAACTATTGGAGTAGTCCTTGGGTAGGGAGAAGACAAAAAACCATATGCAATCTATTACATTAGCAAGAATTTGTCTCCTGCTGAGCTAAGCTATATTGTTGCTGAAAATAAATTTTAGTTGTAATACATGCTGTAAATAAATTTAGGCATTATATCACTGGATATCCTATTGTTTTATATATAGATCACTCTACCATAAAATATTTAGCAAATAAACCAATTACAAACAATAGAGTAACAACATGGTTGATTTTATTGTAGGAATTTCACATCACAATAAAAGATTGACCTGGGAAAGAGAATCCTGTAGCTGATTTTCTCTCACGAATGTCAAATCCAGTGGATGCAACAGTAGTTGAAGATCAATTTCCAGATGAACATTTATTTGTTTTTATTGTCAAGACACCTTGGTATGCTGATGTTGCAAATTATTTAGCAGTAGGCAAATTACCAAAGAATTTGACCCCAAATGAAAAAAAATAGATTGTTCAACGTAGTACCCGATTTTCTTGGATTAGGGGCTACCCATTTCATATAGGGTAGACATGCACATCAAAAGATGCATCTGTGAAGATGAAATATTTGAAATTCTGAAAGTTTGTCATGACAGACCATGTGGCAGACATTTTGAAGATCGAAGAACTGGTCACAAAGTTCCGCAAACAGGGTATTACTGGCCCACAATCTTCAAAGACGCGAAAAAAATTGTTCAAGCCTGTGATAGTTGCCAAAGAGCAGGATTACCTAGATAGTTCGATGAAATGCCTTTGAACCCACAACTAGTAATCGAACCATTTCAGTGTTGGGAACTCGATTTTGTTGGTCTGATCAACCCATCATCAAACCAAAAAAACATATATTTTGGTAGCAACAGAGTATGTTACCAAATGGGTTGAAGCAGAGGCACTTCCGATAGCTACAGAGGACTCTATCATTCATTTCCTATTCCAAATATTTGTGTGATATGGCCTCCCAAGAGACATAATCACAGATGGAGGACCATAGTTTGCAGGTAATAAAATTGCTGCAAGATTAAAAAACTATTATATTCAGCACAAGATTACCACTTCGTATCACCCACAGGCAAATGGCCAAGTAGAGAACATGAATAAAGTCATAGAGGAAATATTAACAAAGATCATTGTGTCACACAAATGTGATTGGGCTACAAGATTGCCAAAAGCCTTGTGGGCATATTGAACAACATGGAGAAATGCTGCCATTTATTCACCGTATCAGCTAGTATTTGGAAAGGAACCCATATTTTAGAATCTGAAATACAAATGCTAGGAACGGTGTAGGAAGTCGATCTAGATTTAAATGAGGATCAAACTAATAGGCTACAGTAAATCAACAACTAGATGAAATGTGGCTCTCGACTCTTCAATACACTGCATTAATCCAACAATAGAGAGCCATTCAATTATGAGAATTTTAAACTTGTTGCTAGCGGCTTGGTTATCTATGGTGACCTCATCTTGAGAGAAGGCCCATCTTGGTTAGGCTGTAGGTTCCAAAGTCCAGTCATTTGGTATCTTGCACCAGGGTATAGAGCCTTATATGAATTGCCTAAAGGTTAGACAGGGCATATTTTTGAAATCTTAGCTAGGAATCATGGTTGTAGACCACCGACTGAAAATCCTTCTCTAGCCTATTCCCTAACTGCCTTGCATGTCAATTACAATGTTTTCATGAGGGCATGAAAAAGGGTAAGTATGGGGTTGTGTTGAGCATTAGAAAATGTATGTAATTGCCACTTATTTCATTATCTTTTCCTTTAATTCATAACTTCTTTACATTATGAGATGGGCATATGATGAAGGATTATGATAAAGTTTAAGAGATTTGTGAGTAATGTAAAATGACTAATTATAACCTTTTTCTATGCAGAAAATGAAGAAAATGGAAGATCGCCATTTTAGAGGAAAAGACAAGGCAAAACCAATTGTTGTCCCTTTAATAGGGAACCGCATCCAGAGGAGGCAATCCAGATTGGAGCGCATGAGCCAGGAAAAGAAAGAAGAAATGCCATATCTACGCAAGAGGACGAAGAGATAACTGAACGATAACGAGATGGTGAATCCCTTAGGATCCTTTGATCCTAAGCGGTCGTTACCTTAAGAATATCTATATCTTTGGTATTTCTACCTGGCCGTTATGAACAGGGACAATGTTGCTAGCCCAAGGGGCAGATTATTTTTGTTTTATCAAATTTGTTGTTGCAAACTGAACTTTGATCATCGACTCTCTTTAAAAAGAGATTACTGTAACTCCGTTTTCATGATTAATACATAAACTTTGTTGTTTTTCTGTCTTTGATTCTGGAGTAACCAAAGAAGTGCGTCCCTAGTGGCTAAGGGCCCGGCCCTGGTGGATCACTTGCTTTCTGTACCGTTATTTTCCAATTCCAAGTCGTTTGTGGTTTGATTCCTTTTACTTGCTTCATTCAGTAATCTGTTGTTCCTTTTCATTTCATTTACTGGCTCTATTATCTTTAATTTGTATTTGAATAGTAAGGTTATCATTTGCAACTGAAATGTTATGCTGTTCATTATGAAATCAAATCGCATTGTTGTTCCTTTACAGATTGACATTATTGTCTAACATTGTTGTTCCTTTATAGATTGACATTACTATTCGTTTATAGAATAACATTGTTTTTCATTTATAGATTGGTATTGTTGTTTATTTAGTTATGGTTTACCTCTATTTGTGATTGCTGTTCATTTTGATTACCGTTCCATTGAAAATGCAATTGTTGTTCCTTTATAATCGTGGTTAATATTTATTATGCTGAAATAAAATTATTGATTCCATCATTATAGATTCACTATGTGTTAATGTTTGATTTAATTCGCTGTTCAATATTTTGTAGACTTACTTAAGCTTGTTGTTCCATTCTTGGCTTCCTGTTCAAATCATTTCCTAGTTAAAGACTGCTACTCAATTCCTTTATATTACGATTGCTTCCTAATTCATTCCTGTAAGTTAAAGCTTTGTTGTTCGATCTTTTAATGGATTAGTTGATTTTCCCTTTTCTGTTAATTGAATTATCATTTCTAGTAATTGCTTTGGTGTGAACAGAACAATTTGAAACTGTAGTGAACATTGACTATTGTTGTCTGGTTCCTAGATTAGAGATCTTCTCTTTGATTGCTTTTCATTTTCATCAGTTTACAAAGGAAAGAGTTATCACTACTACATCCTTGACTGATGAGTGTTGTATTTTCTTAAATGAATTATTTAGCTACAAAGCATTTCAATTTCTTGCACTACGTCTAGAGATTGTTTCCAGCATTTATTTACTTTTGTAAAAGCACTATACTACTAGCATTACTCTTGATAAGTGACCACCTCAGACTGAGTACACTCTTGAGATAACAAATTGTACCTAGATTGATAATTCTTGTAGGGTAAATAGAGGTTAAAAGGACCCTTTTCATTTCTCAACACCAACCAAGGAATCTTGAGGCTAAACCACCTCACCCTCATCAATAGAAATCATGCTTTACTGTAATCCATCTCGAATTACTAGGCGAACACAATAAATATATAATCATAGAGTTTACCATGATTTCCACTAGATCACTAAGCCAAAACAGGCATGGATGCCACTGGATTTATCGACCTACACGGTCAGGTATTTCCCTATCTCCTAGTCTCTCAGACTTTACTGAAACCCACACCAGATCGCTAGGCCCTAAATCAAGACACAAGTCTCTGAGGGTTTACCGCAATCCATACCAAATCATTAGGCCCTAAATCAAGATCGACTATCCAAGCTTTAGCGCATATCCCATCCCAAGATTACTAAGTCGAATAGAGAGAAATCCACCTCTTGGATTTACTATATATCCTTCAATTCACCAGGAATGATACCTATGCCCACCAAGGCACACAATCCTAGATTTACCATAACTAATAGTTTGGCTTAGGGATTACTACGCACATGGTTTTATCGTGATTTGTAGTCTAGTTTAGGGACCACTAGGCCATGTGTTCTATCATCCATAGATCCACCTCACCTAGCTTTGAATCCATCTAGCAATCCAACTCAACCAGAACATGAGAACGTAATCACGCCATGGCTATCCAGAAATGGCAAGGCTAGGTTGAAAACACAGTAACAACTGGAAAAACCAATGCCATAATAGCAAAGAACAACAAGCAATACCATGGATGAAAAATATAGCAAGGAAAACACATATGCAAATCAATACCTGCAAGGAATAGTTTGTAGCTGGTTGATCCTACTATTCCTTTCTTGCTCATTCCTTCCTATTGCATTCTTTTATCCAATGCAAAAACTAAGAAAAATCTTTCCAACTAATCCTCATAAGCCTTTTTATCAATGAGGCCTCTATTTTCTTCATTTTTCATTATTTTCCTTCAATTTCCACCTCACATGCAACCTTTGACCTTTGACCTTCCTTTTCTCCTATTATCTACTATTTTCATAAATAAAATGCCAATGAATGCCTCGTGTCTTGCAAAATCCTTTGTCATTTCATTTTCCAATTTCCTTAGCCATAATAAACCAAATTAATACCCACTAGGATGTGTTTCCCACCATTCATCTTTGAATACATGTCTCATCAACCGTGGCCTTATATATATTTTTACATGGATTTTTATCTAGGGTTTTTACACTATTACCTAGACATACATGGATAGATATCCCTTCACAGAGGCCTAAGCTAAGTTAGCAGAGCCAAAGGTAGATTTAGGAGAGAAAAACTTATCAAATCGATATATAGGTATATTTGAGTTAGAATTGGTAGAAATAAGGTAAAAAATAGAGGAACAAACAAAGGAAATAATAGACTGAGTATAACATCAGGTCAAATTTGTAGCCACAATGATAGAATCTAAGGAAGAAATAATATATCCTCCAAGAGGGATTCGAAAAATCTCAAGAAGAAATTAAGAAACCACAAAGTAATCCAAACAATAAAAGGAACAAATATGTAGCAAAGATCCTCATGGCACAATAATGAAGGGAATAACTTTTAGAGGAGGAAGAAAAGGAGATTGTTAATGTTGATACATTAGTAGCCCTAGGAACTCCAACAAAACCCAAGGCTACAAAAAACCTACTTACTTCATGAGAAGAAAAGTAAATAGGGTTAGGATTAGTGGCATACCTAGGCCTCTATCTCACACTTCTATAACCATTAAAGAAACTGATAGCCCTAAGAAAGAAGAATCTCATAAAATGGAAGGGTGGAACCAATGCAAGTAGCGGTATGAATAGTGATAAGACCCACACCTCATAGGGAAAAGAAGTTGCAATTACAACCAAAGGGACCACGTGCTTAGGATGTAGGGCTATAAGAACAAATGATAAAGCCAAAGGAGCAATCTACAAAGCTACAGGAAATTGAAAAAATAACAAATTAGTGAGTTTGAAGAGAATTTACCTCCTCCAATTCTTGGATTGAGGCAAGTAAAATACATCCAATACATTTAGCACCATAATTATTCCTTGAAGTTAAACAAGAAAAGGATAAGACTCATACATGCAAGAAAACTTGACAATCCAAGGTGTTATCATAAAAAATGATCACCTAGCCATTTATAACTAGGTGGATCCAAATATACCGTGTAGATTTAATTTTACCATAGTAAAATCACTTTCACTGTTGAAACTAATTAAATTATTTTCTAATTTAAATAAAAGAAACCCCATGAGAATAATTAGATAAATCCTTATTTATTTAATTTTTTCTCTAGGAATAATTATTAAATCAATATTTAATAATCATTTCAATTTTGCACCTTTCTTAATTCTTGTGAAATAATTAATAAATCATTTTATTTGTCAATTATTTCAAAATAAAGATATTTAACCATTTTAAATATCCTTTCCCTCTCCAATAAATATAATAAAGTATTCCAACCTCTTAGATCTTGTTTTGGTTACTATTATTTTATTATTCTTCACTTTCAAGATTAACTTAATACTTTGTTATAAGTAGGAGAGTTTTTCATTCATTCTTCACCATGATCATAATCATCATCACCATTATCATCTTTTTTCTTTTGAGCTCTCATTCAAGTTCTCTACATTTTTATGGTTTTTTCACATTTTGAGAGAGGATCATTTTCTGAAGCATCAAGAATATCAAAGGACCCATCCCATGGAGGGGGAGTTACAATCCCATTTGTAGATCTCCTTCACCAAGTGTTTTTAATAAAATATTTATTCAATTAAAGTATTTCCATTTATTACATTTGATATTTTTCGTTGTTGCTTTCTATTCTAGCTTGTCTATACTTTTGTTGCAGGTTTTCCATTTTTATTGTAGATTTGAATCACAAGCAATCATAAACTTGTTGTTAGGGTCATTTTTCATCTAGTGACTTAATTGAAGTGTTTTTGGTACATCTTCCAAGCAATTTCACACTAAAAAATGGCGACTCCACTGGTGTAATAACAAAGTTATTGGGTGACTGAAGTTTCAAAAAAATTAGGGTTTTATACCACTATTTTTAGCCTCTCAATTTATATTTATATTATTAATCATTTTTGTCAAATTTTCAGATTCTTGTGTTTTTCTTATTCGTTCTGCAGGTCACAGGTACCAACCAGGCAAAAGATGAAAAGATCGATGTGAGATCTTTTCAGCCCCTGATTTGTCAGTGTGTGAAAAAATTTGGCCCAAAAAATATTTTTTCCACTGTTCCAGGTCAATACCTACATTTTGGAATCTTTCTGGAAAATTTTCAAAACTTTTTCAAAATTACCAAGAGTGTTTTCTACATACTAGTTTCGGTACTTCACTTCTATTTTCATTCTCCTTTAGGCTAAGATGCACTTGATTGGTGTCTTTGAGGAAGGAAAAATCCCCCTAGCTATTGGGTCTCAGAAAAGGTATGTTTGTACCCTTACATTACTTAATAAATTACTCTCTTTAATATATTTGTCTTCATTCTTGTAAAGGATTTGAAGGAAAAGATTGTGAAAGTTAGGTAAAATAAATCAGCAATAGATTTCATGTTTTTGGTATGAAAATACTAAAGTTTGCTTAATTTTATGCATATGAAATCTGATTTGGAGAGTTTTTGCTCAGTTGATAGAACAACAGTGCCGAACTAATGGAAGATTGTTCCTTGGTTGTATGAACTATAAAAATATATGAACGAGAATGTTAATTTGGAAAACCAAAGTCCTATTATTTAGTCGTGAAATCCTGAGGATCTCTCGAGCCTTAGGATTCGCTTTCATCCATTAATTTTCCATTAAGGTATATAATAACGATGGGTGAAAAGGATTGGGACGATTTGACTCTTACTCGTTCTTGTATATTTGTATTGAACAAGAGCATATTTTGAGATTATAGTAACTCTTTACCTTTATTATTTCAATTAATGAGAAATACAGAGGTCTTTTCTTAATCACATTCTAAGCTTTATCAACAGTAACTTCTAGAGGATTTGGGCCCGGTCACTAGAATATTTGCTGCTCCTTTGTGTTATAACTATTTCCTTATCTCTTGCAATTCTTTATTACTATTCTTTTATAAAATCAAGTTATTCTTTATATCTGCATTTGAAATAGATCTTTAACGGTGTTGCTTTAATGTTGTTCTTTTAATGAATTGCATAGAATAAGTTGATTGTTACGATTGATTGATTCTCTTTCTGATTCATGTTCACAATTGAAGTATTTAATTATTGTTTATTACTGTAGTGATTCTTCCAGGTTTTAACCCCATACAGAAATTACCTGCATACGAATTCTAAAACACAAAAAATAAATACTGTGAGAGCATAACACATAAAACACATATACACACAGATTTTCCCCTGGATCCCAAAACGAGATACCAGCTCGATTTTTCATTATGTTCCTTTCAATGTTATAATACATATTTACACAAGCTGAAGCATCCAATACCATGGACCGAAAACCATCGCTTCCAAAAACATGAGCAAAAATCATTCACAAAACCATAGGTGGGTCCACCCATCATAACATAGGGTCCAAAACCAAAATTTTCTGAGGAACTGCCGAAAACCTGATAAATCGAGGTTACAGGTACACCTCAAAACCCCTGTGATGCCCCCCTTGTAACCCCTGGTTAACTACATGGGCTAGTCATGGAAGGAATATAACAGAACCCAACATTCTCCCACTTATTGTTTTCTTTCCATAGGGGGTCACAAGAAAGCTTAGTCATTTATCCAGCTCCACAACACCCATTGTTTCTCTACACCAAGAGAACTTCTCAGAGCTCACAAATTTTGTGAATGCATCTGTAGTATTCTTCAAAGTGTCGACCTTTACGAGAAACACCTTTTTGTCTTCTATCATATCCGTCACAAAGTGATACTGAAGATCAATGTGCTTCATCTTTGAATGATATGCAGGGTTCTTTGCCAAGAAAATTGCACTTTGGCTCTCACAATCTATGCCTATAGCTTCCTATACTAACCCCATACTTGAACACAATCTCTGCAACCAAACTGCTTCCTTGCTTGCATGAGTGGCTGCCATGTATTCTACCTCTATAGTTGATAGTTCCACTATAAATTGTTTCTTTCTCATCCAACTGACTGCACCTCCAAATAGGTTAAACATATACCCACTTGTAAATCTTCTCTGATCCAAATCCCCAGCCCAGTCTACATCAATAAAGACACCGATATCCAAAACTTTGTCCAATCCTAGTTTTCCTTGGTAGCATAGACCATAATCACTGGTGCCATGTAAACATCTGAAAATCTGTTTCACTACTATCCAATGCTCCTTCCCTAGTTTTGACATAAACTTGCTCAATACTCTCACTGCATGTGCAATGTCTGGTCTAGTACATACCACTGCATACATCAGGCTACTGACTGCACTTGCAAAATGGAACACGGGACATATCCTCTTCCTCTTCTTGTGTCTTGGGACACTGTTTAGTAGGTAGATTTACACCTATAGGAATAGGAACCTTCATTGGTTTACTATCCCACATATTAAAACTCTACAATATTGTCTCGACATACCTCCTCTAGTTTAACTAGAGCTTCCTCTTTGTCCGATCTCTTTTAATTTCCATGCCCAAAATATAGTTTGTAGCACCAAGATCTTTCATGTCAAATTTGGAGGACAATTGGGTCTTCAGATCTTGGATAATTTCTTTGTCATTTCCAACCAGTAACATATCATCCACATACAAGACGAGATAAATAACACGATCACTAATTAATTTAAAATGCACACAATGATTTTCTTTGCTTCTGGTGAATCCAAGTCCCCGTATAAATGTATCAAATTTCTGATACCACATCCTTGGTGACTGTTTTAACCCATACATAGACTTCTTTAACTTGCATACCAGTTCTTTCTTACCCTTCACTACAAAGCCTTCAAGTTGCTTCATGTATATTTCCTCTTCTAGATCCTCGTGAAGAAATGTCATCTTCACATCCATATGTTCTACCTCAAAATCAAAAGAAATAGAAACAGATAAAAGTAATCTAATAGAAATTACATTGGCAAGAGGAGAAAAAATATCACTAAAATCAATTCCCGCCACCTGGGAATAGCCTTTTGCTACCAACCAAGCTTTGTATTTCTCCACTTCTCCTTCTGCATTTGTCTTGTTTTTGAACACCCATTTGCTACCAATGGGTTTTCTTTGAGCCGGTAACTCCGCCAAATCCCAAGCCTCATTTTTGTGCAAAGATGCCATTTGATCAACCATGGCCTCTTTCCAGAGTTTTACATCCTCTGAATCCACTACTTCATAGTTATGGGATCATCATCAGTAACAGAAAAAGAAAAATTTGAACAGAAAGCAGATGGACTATACTTTTCAGGCTGCCTTCTTTATCGACCTGAGCTTCTCACAGCTAGAGTTTGTGGCTCTTCATCTTCTGATTCCTCCTCTACTGTAGAGTCTGATTCTTCCTCCTTTAGCTCAAACTCTATCTTCTCAGGTTCCTTTGGTTGGAATTCATGTTTAATAACATCTTTCACCTCTATGAATGCCACATCTCAGTTGTACACAACCTTCCTTGTTAATAGGTTCCAAAGCCTATAACCCTTTAAACCATCCTTATACCCAATAAAGATGCACTCTTCAAATTTACTATCCAACTTGTTTCTTTTATCCTTTGGAACATGTACATATGCATCACATCCAAATACCTTTAGATGTGAAAGAGACGGTTTCTTACCAATCCATACCTCTTGTGGACTCTTATCCTCCAACACTAATGACGTTGACCTATTGACCAGGTAACATGCAGTATCCACCGCCTCTGCCCAGAATTCTTGTCCTAACCGGACACCATTGAGCATGCTTCTTGCCCTTTCCATCAACGTCTTATTCATTCTTTCTGCAACTCCATTTTTCTAAGGTGTATATGGAGTAGTCTTCTGCCATGACATACCACACTTCTTACAGAATTATTCAAATTCCTTGCTGCAAAACTCTGGACCATTAGCTGTCCTCAACACCTTTATCTTCTTCTCTATCTGGTTTTCCACCAGAGCCTTAAATTCTTTGAACCTGTCAAAGACTTCAAATTTATTCTTAAGGAAATATATCCATGTATTCCTTGAGAAGTCATCTATAAATGATACATAGTACACATACTTACCTAGTGATGGAACCTTCACAGGTCCAAAAACATCACTGTGCATAAGCTCTAATATCTGTTTCACCCTCTTACCACCAAAGGGGAAACTCACTCGATTCTGCTTCCCATATACACAATTTTCATAGAAATCAAAATCCAGAGAGCTATTACTCATACCTTTACCATGAAGTATTAGAAGTCCCTTCTCTCCAATATGTCCAAGCCTTTGTTGCAACAGCATGGTCTTCTCTCCAGAGACCACTAGATTTTTGGCTCCACTTTCAGGAACCACAGAACTATTGCACCCTTCAATAATAGTGCTACCTTGCATCTTTTATAGAGTTCCAATCCGAACTCCCCACATTAATACTAGTGCTCCCCAAACCATTTTGAAGGTATCCTTCTCGAACACTATTTTTACACCTACATCATCTAGCTTGCTTATAGAAATAAGATTTCTAGCTAATGCAGGAATATGTAGAACACCTAGAAGCGTTCTAACCCTTCCACCTTGCAACTTCAACTTTACCTTTCCAAGACCAACGATTCTAGCCTTCCTGTCATCCCCCAAGAAGACATCACCACCATCATATTTCTCATACTCATAGAACCACTTTCTATAGGGAGTGAAGTGAAAGGATGAACCTAAGTCAATCAACCATGCCTCATGATCTACATGTGTACCTCAAGAAGCCAAGCACACATCCCCACCTTCATCTGAGGTGGTTTTTTCTTCTGCAGAAGGAGCCTCATCAGATCTCTTTCCTTTGTCAGGAGCTTTAGATTTACACTCCCTTTTAAAGTGGCCTTCCTTTCCACATTTCTAGCACACCACCTTTATAGGTTTTCCTGGAGATTTAGATCTCCCACTCGATGACTTATTTTTGCTTATGTTCTAGGACCATCCTTGTATAGACAAGGCATCACCATTCTGCCTCTCCATATTTTTCCATCTCATCTCCTCCGTCGGAAAGGCTGAGACTATTTCATCAAACTTCAAGGTAGTTGCATTGCTACCTATTTCAATAACGAGACTATCCCATGAATTTGGTAGAGAACACAACAAACTGATGCACTTATCTTCATCTAAAATTTTAATATCAATAGATGCTAACTGACTTACCACATTATTAAATGCATTCAAATGCTCTCTCACCGAGTCTCCATCTTTCATCCTCAGGTTATACAGCTTTTTCCACAGGAACAGTTTATTCACGAGAGACTTAGATTGGTACAAAGTCCCTAACATTTCCCACAAAGCCTTCGTCGTAGCTTCCCCTGATACATTTAGCAATACTAAATTTGAGACACATAATTGTATTGTTCTCTTTTCCTTCCAATCCAACTTCTTCCATTCTTCATCGGACACTCACGTTGGTTTAGTACCCGAATCTACTGGGATCCATTCATCTTTATCCACCAACAGATCCTCCATCTTGAGTTTCCACAACTCAAAGCTCTGACCATTAAATTTCTCGATCTCTATCTTTCCACTGCTCACCATCTTCTTTCACCACCAGAATCGATCTCACAAATCTCCCACTGAACAGGGTCTACCATAGGCCCGAGTGAAACCCATTAGCAACAAAGGCGTCCCCTTGAAGCCAAAACAGCTCCGATACCAAATGCAGGTTTTAACCCCATACATAAATTACCTGCATACGAATTCTAAAACACAAAAATAAAAAATGTGAGAGCATAACACATAAAACACATATACACAAAGATTTTCCCCTAGATCTCAAAACCAGGACTACCAGCTTGATTTTTCATTATGTTCCTTTCAATGTTATAATACATATTTATAAATGCCGAAGCATCCAATACCATGGATCGAAAACCATCGCATCCAAAAACATGTGTGAAAATCATGCACAAAACCATAGGTGGGTCCTCCCATCCAAACATAGGGTCCAAAACCAAAATTTTCTAGGGTGCTTCCCTAGATCCCATAAAGTGGGGTTATGGGTACGCCTCAAACCCCTTGTGATGCCCCCCTTCTAATCCCTGGTTAACTACATGGGCTAGTCGTGGAAAGAATATAACACAACCCAACAATTCTTTCCATCTACTAGATCAGATATTGGCCCATTAGATATGGGTTCGTTTAATGCATCTGCTTGCAATTCATTTCCTTTGTAAAATATTTACGATTGGATTTATATTTGTGGTTTGAATTTTCTTTGATTGAACTTCAAGAATTAAGGATTTGTTAATACATTCTCAAAACAACTTGTTGAAATATTAGACTCATTTAGTTATGTAACAACCTTTGACCTCTATTACACAGATAGTGATGACATCCTTGAAATAAATAGATGAATCCCAGGTTGATAATGAAATGTAGGAATTAAGATTGATTTAAATAGTCATCTTAGTGCACCAAAATTTTGGCACTGTTGTCGGGTAGGTTGTCAAAGATAATAGTTAATTTCTATCTCTGAAGGGTATTGGCTATTGAAAATGGGAGGCAAGAACCTATAACTCAGCAAGAGAAAAGATTACTCCTATCAGCCGCTCTCAGAAGATACAAAAAGGTTGTATAGGAATGAATGAATATGGGAAAAAGATACCAATAGATCATAAAACACTACCAAAAACCACCAAAGCCTAATTGTCGACAACCCTTGGGATACCAACCTTCATAGATAAAATCATTCAAAAAGTTGAATATCAGTCATCAGTAGGACACTAAAGAGTATCTGGAAAGGGCTCTAATTCAATCCCTCAAGTAGTAGAATCACCAACTACAGCTTACACCGAGATCCATAGCATTACTAAGGGGTCCAAGCAAAGTTTCCAAAGTCTAAATAACCAATACTCCGGTCCTCCACAAGAGGGAAAATCATGAAATTTAAGAGAAGGGGATGGAGAAACTAGAGGAGCTACTAAGTCATAACCATAGTTTTCTAAACTAAGATCTCCTTTGATTCCATTTCTGAGCAGTTCAGTAAAGCCACTTTAGATTGAGATTATTCCACTCACTATGATAGCACCCCCTGAAACCCCTAAACGATATTGGCACATCTTCAATCAAATGGTGAATCAACCACCTCAAGGTCAGACTTTGACATTGAAATATCCCATCGTCAACCCAGTAGCCAACACCCCGATGAAAGCTATTCCCTTGAAAAATATCCCAACGTTTCATGGGATGAGCACAAAGGATATAGATCCTTTCTTATTCGAGTCTGACATCCTGTACAGAGCTTATGATTACACCACAAATCCTCAAAAAATTAAGTTGTTCCCCTCCACCCTGAAAGGAGAAACTTTGCAATGGTTTATGGGTTGAGGCAGACACACCATTAACTACTACGATTGCATGACAACTTATTTTCTCATGAAATATCAAGACTACTGCAGGACTAGGGAATTAAAAGATGAAATATTTAAAATGTCTGCAAATGATAATGAAACTCTAGAGGAATACGTCAAATGGTTTCAGTACAATTTTGCAAAAATCCCCTCACTCCACATTACCAAAAGTAGTCTTGAAAGCCATCTAAACAAAAGGGATGTAAGAAAAATGGATAGAAACTTTAAATATGATGGGGAAAGGAGACATTTCTCAAGAAGAATATGATGAAATTGTTCAATTTTGTATCTGGTATTTGCGAGGTAGCACATGAACTGGTTCAGGAAGCAGAGACTCCATGACCAAAAGAATCAAAACACCTAGTCGAGGTTTGAGAAATCTAGAGATCGGTAACCTCATGGAAGACTTCAAGACAGACATCTTAGGCACGTTGACTAAAAATTTAGATGTCTTACATGCCAAACAAAGACAAGATGAGGCAGAACAAACACTAGCCATATTCTGCTCATGATGTCGAAAGAAGCACAGTCAACAGGAATGTCCTTTGGACATGATCCAGACATGCTCTATATGCACCAAGGACCATGCCACAAATCAGTGTCCATCACTTTCGGGCTTAAAATTAGTATGCAAGGAAGTTGAAGAAGGAAAAAATCCGACATACTTAACGGAAAAATGTTGACAATGGCAAGCATGACACTCAAGTGTGCCACAAGAGGATCCTGAAATAGGTTTAGAGTTAGTTTCACCAAACAAATACCTATACTACTGGCCCCTTTGGCATCAATTCGTGGAGCACGGATTGAAGTCTCACCCAAGGTAGTATGGGGGGATGCTAGAACCAAGTTTCCGCACCCGGAGATTAGCATGATGTTGTTTTGTGCCCTCAATTTTCCTTTGCGCATATTGATAAGTGTTTAAGGCTTATCAATGTAACCTACTTTAATCTTCCTCTACACCTCCATGAAGATCTATGAATGGCTTTCACAGACCCTAAATAGGTAAATTAACTACTTACATGCATCAAAGATTACTCTTAACCCAATACTCACTCAAATCTGCTTAAGTTTTTGATAACTTTAACGCTCAAAGATATAATATGTGGGTAAACCCTTAATTTCAATTGCATTCACATAACAATATAGATCCATCAATACGAAATTATTTCATAGACCCATCATTCATCACAGCATAAAGCACATTTATACGTAATAGAATAAAATAGGTAAAAGACATGAATTTCTGTAATAATATCCTTTATTAATATTAAGGTCATCTTATAGACTCAAGACTTCCCCACTCACTTAGCTATAGGGGTCCACGCACTCAGCTGCGTATACTGCTCTAGGCCTCTACACACACAAGTGCAGAGACTTTTCCTGCTCTAATACCTCTACAATATTCCTCCTATTGACCCATCACATTTGTCTTCATCATCAATATCCTCCCTTAGTCTCTCTAAGACACACCTATTTATACAATCCCATGGTTTGTGGACCATGGGTAGATCTTAAGAAAGGAGACCTAATTTAAATAAAGAAGGGTAAAACCATTTTTGACTCTTTAACTATCTACATGCTCCACGACCACAATTTTCAGAGACTTTACATTCCTTTACATAAAACTTGGGCTTTTCCCCAAAATTGACCTAGGGGACCCCATCCCAACACCCATCTTTGATTTTTCCTATGCAATATAATCCATAACAAAATCCTGGAACACCATGGCAAGGTCAACCACCTTTCTCCATCTGTAAATCCCAACATTACCCGATGTCACCCTTGCCGAAACAGCCCTTCCTAGGAGCTAGCTAGCCAAATCTGCTATGTTATACCCCTTTTTGGCAAAGTTTAGCTAGTAATCCTTACTCTTCACAGTGGGTTGCTTCCACCTCACAGAACCCAAATTGTCCTCAAAACTGATAGTTTCCCATGGGGATGAGCAATTTACACATGGGAGTGGGTTCTCAACCTCAGCCCACATTGCCTAATCCATTTCAGAACCCTTAGCCTTTAGTACGCCCCCAACTGGTAGCTCAACCAAATCTAAATCCTAATAATAATAGACCAGTCAAATATGTACAAATTCTTGAAAGTTTGGATAATTAAATAGAACCAGTAGATTACAATGAGCTTCGGTTGAGCTACGGGCGTATTATTTCCACAGAAGAAAAAGAAACTGAAGACGAAAAACAACCTGAAATAATTCGTCAACTATGATTCCTATGGAAATAAAATATGGAGAAGATACAATTGAGCAACAAAATTTAGAGAAAATTATAATTGCTTCTGTTGGAAATAATACTGAGAGGGGGGGTGAATCAGTATTATCTAGTCAATTATTTTCTTTTTCAAACCCAAAACATATACGCTACTTCAGTTAGAGAAAACCGCGTATATATGCAACTACAGATAAGGAAACCCGCGTATACCATACAGACTTATAATTTAAAATATTCTACAGATGTTGAACATTAATCTGTGCATCAAGATCATATAAACAGTAACCAAGAATAAAAAAATAGAGCAGAAAACAATCACACACAAGAACACAAGATATAAGGTGGAAATCCAATGTGGGTGAAAACCAACTGCTGCAATATGTCTATATTTTCAATTAGAAACTTCTTTTTACAATGATTCTGTACTGGTGCAATCATTTACCAGTATGCAGGCTGCTACCTGCAGAGAGCTACAACCCTCTCTCATTTTCCAGCTTCTCCTAGAAGGGAGCTACAACCCCCTTAGTTCTTGTACTAGTTGAGATACTAGTACGCAGGCTACTACCTGCAGAAGACTACAACCTTCTCTTCCTTCTAGGGACCATGTTTCATACATTTTTAGACTGGATCCACAAATAACATCAATCAAACATCAAGAATTTCTGTATCAACCAATCACCTTTTCACCAATCAAAACTGAATCATAATAAATACTTCTCTGACGACTGTACCTAGATCATAATAACAGTAATCACACCCAACTTCTAAACCCAGAACATAAATCAAGAGATGTACGCTACTTCACTATTCAAAAACCTACGTATATATCTATAAATTAATTCTTTCAAACATTCAGATATTAGTTAACCTATATTATCATATTTATAGATCAAGCGTGTGCCACATATCACAGATCAAAATCATATAGAGATACCACTATTCCAACCTTGAGATTTTGATCCATCAATAGAACTTATCCTTCTCCTTGCGCTCAGGTTCCTTCTTCATTCAAATCCAGATCTGCACCATAACCCAATCACAACATTCTAGATCTAGCACTTTATCAGATATTCAATAATTCAGAAGATGCCTTGCCAAGTGATCTCCTTCCTCTTTTATAGCCTTAGGCCTTTCACAATACCACGGACCAAAAACCATAACAATTCAATACCATGGACCCAATACTTGGGATCAACACTTTTGGATGCAATACCACGGACCAAAACCATAGGATCAAAACTGTCGAACTAATACCATCAACCAACCATAAGATTTCCATGTACGTGTTCTTTTCTCTGCATGAAAGTGTGTGAACTTTTCTCTGCATGAAAGGAAATTTTCTCTGCATGAAAGTGTGTGAACTTTTCTCTTCATGAAAGGAACTTCTCTCTGCATGAAAGTGGTGAACTTTTCTCTGCGTGAAAAGAACTTTTCTCGGCATGAAAGGAACTTTTCTCTGCACGAAAGTGCGTGAACTTTTATCTTCATGAAAGGAACTTTTTTCTCCATGAAAGTGCGTGAACTTTTCTTTGCATGAAGGTCCGTGAACCAAAAAATAACTTTGCTGCACTATAATTTATCATCTGATATGAGTGGGTTGCCATCAAGTACAACACATGTATCATAATGGCAACAATCTCCCCCTTTGGACTTGATGGCAACAACAACCAATCACTCTCCCGCTTTGACATCAAGGGCAAAGGGGCGGACTACCGTACTCCCCCTGAGTACCTGCTGAAAACTCTGAATGAGCTCCCCCTTTGTATCTGCTCTGTGATAAAATGTTGTTTGCAAAAAGATGTTCTACAAGAAAGAACATGATTCCATACATTATACGTAACCTTCCTATCATCAAGACTCATACATACATCCATCTCCCATCCAAGTGGGAATACAAAAGATAGACAAAACTCATTCATCCCAGGCATAGTGGGAAACCAAAATAGGTCGTTACATGACCTTGATATGAAAAGAAGTACATGACATAGAGACAAGAACAACTATCAGCAGAATCAACCTTCAGACTAGCACACATTGATCTACTCCACCAAAAAACTCTTGAGAAATCAAACCAAGGACATCTAAGATAATGCCAACAATGCATCATTAGAAGAATATATGGTCCCTCTGAACCTGTGCCAGATGATCTCTGATAGACCCATTCGACCCACATAGACCGGAAAATGTACGTGTACCCACCTGTGTACAACAGACAAGATTCAATAGCAGGATGATGCATCAACAACCCCCAGCTTTTGTTTGAGGTATTCAAATGTCTCCCTGGGCAATGGTTTGGTGGAAATATCAGCAACTTGTTCCCTGGAGGGAACATATTCCAATTTGACCTTTTTCTCCAACACTTGTTCCTGGAGAAAATGATACTTGATCGGTATGTGCTTGGTCTTTGAATGCATGGCTGGGTTCTTTGAAATTCTAATTGCACTTGTATTATCACATAAGATGGAGATAGGTGGTGTGCAAGTGATTTGAAAATCCTAGAAGGTTTGCATCATCCAAAGGAGTTGAGTGCAACAGGATGTAGTAGCCACATATTTTGCTTCAACTGTAGATAATGCAATAGAACTCTGTTTCTTGTTGAACAAAGATACTAATATGGAACCCATAAAGAATGCACCACCACTAGTGTTTTTTCTGTCATCCATACTTCCAGCCCAATCTGCATCTGTATAAGCATGAAGAGTGAGATCCACATCTCTGGGATACCATAGGCCATAGTTTTGAGTTCCTTGAAGACACTTGAAAATTCTCTTTACTACCTGAAGATGAGTTTCCTTAGGATTTTCCTGAAATCTTCCAACCATTCCTACTGCATGCATGATGTTTGGTCGGGTACCTGTTAAATAGAGCAAACTTTGAATCATGGAACTATAGGTTGGTTGATGCACTGCTGCTGATTCATCATTTGCAGTGAGGCTGCATCCTGTGACCATAGGAGTGCATACTGGTTTCGAATCTTCCATGCCATACTTCTTCAAGATCTACTTGAGATACTTGGTTTGAGATAAAAAGATACCGTCTTTAATTTGTTGGAGTTGTAAACCAAGAAAATATGTCAGTTCTCCAAGCAAAGACATTTCGAATTCCTTATACATCACCAAGGCTAAGTTTTGACTCATAGCTTCTTCATTGCTGCCAAAGATGATATCATCTACATACACAATAGGTATTAGCAATTTGTTATTTTCAATTTTTATGTAAATATTGCTATCTACTAATCCTTTTGAAAAACCTTGTTGATGAAGGTATTTGTCGAGACGATAGTACCAATCCCTTGGAGCCTGTTTGAGACCATAGAGAGCCTTCTTTAGTCTGCATACAAGATTTGGATCATTACCAAGGATGAATCCATATGGCTACTCAATGTACACTTCTTCTTCTAAGTCTCCATTCAGAAAGGTTGATTTCACGTCCATTTGAAATACTTTGAACTTTTGAAAGCTAGAGAGAGCAAGGAACATTCTGATGGCCTCAAGTCTAGAAACGGGAGCAAAAGTTTCTTCAAAGTCTATTCCTTCTTGTTGAGCATACCCCTTAAAAAAAAGTTTGTCCTTGTTTCTAATCACTTCCCCATTTTCAATCAACCTTTTTTTGAAGATCCATTTTGTCCCTATGACATTCTTATCTTTTGGTCTAGGAACCAACTCCCAAGTGTTATTCTTTTCGATCTACTCAAGTTCTTCATCCATTTCCTTGACCCAGCATTCATCTTTGCATGCCTCTCTTACATTTTATGGTTCAGTGGAGGAAAGTAATGCCAAATAGCTTGAAGCTTCTATAATTGTTCTTCTTGTTTGTATTCTAGCCTCTTTTTTCCCCAAAATTTGAGATTCTGGATGATTCTTCTAAACGTACCTGGATGGAATCTTTTCTTCTATCTTTATTTGTTCTTTAGGATCCTCATGGGTTTCTTCTTCATAGGTTTCTTCTTCATCATGAATCTAATTTGATGTTGATGGATAGTCCTCCTCATCTTCGAAATCTTCAGATCTTACTTGCCTGGGAGTGTTTTCTTCTTCATCAACCACTACATCAATACTTTCAACAATTTTTCCAAGCCTTTTATTATAACACTTGTATGCTTTATTGTGGGGAGAGTAACCAAGGAGAATGCCTTCATCTACTCTAGGTTTAAACTTGCCAAGATGTTCAGCAATATTTTTGATATAGCATTTGCTTCCAAAAATTTTGAAATATTTTATCGAAGGAGTCTCACCATACCAGAGCTCATGAGAGGTTTTAGTGTTGTTCACCCAAACATTTGTTTTGTTGAGAATAACAACTGCAGCAAATGCAGCTTCACCCCATAAAGTTGCGGGAGTTACAGACTCATCAAGCATAGCACGAGCCATTTGTTGAATCGTTCTGTTCATCCTTTCAACTACTCCATTTTGCTGAGGAGTCCTGGATGTAGAGAATTCTCTTCTTATTCCATGTTCTTCACAAAAATTGAAAAATTCATTTGAGGTAAACTCCCCACCTCTATTAGACCTGAGGCATTTAATTTTGTGATCTGATTCATTTTCAACCAAAGCTTTGAAGGATTTGAATTTTTCGAAGGATTCATCTTTGTGCTTCATCAATCCTATCCAAACCATCCTTGAATAATCGTCAATGAATAATATAAAGTATTCTTCTCCCCGAGGCGACCTTTTCCTATATGGACCACATACATCAGTATGGACAAGCTTAAGTGGCTTGCTAGCTGATCCTTCCTTCTTAGGGAAGTTAGTTCTGGTTTTCTTACCAAACTGACATGATCTGCATATTGTATTATCTGGAATTTTGATGTTTGGAAGACCACGAACTGCCTAGTATTTGCATGCTTTCCTTATCTGTGAGAAGCTTAGATGCCCCAACCTCTGGTGCCATAGCCAATGTTCACCATTCTTACTCAGATAGCATTTTTGTTGTCCTTCTTTGAATATGTATAAATTATCTGGAGTTCTTACGCCTTTGATCATTGTTTCTCCTGTATCAAGATCACAAACACTACATCCATTTGATCGAAAGATTACCTCTGTTCCATGATCGCACATCTGACTGACACTCAATAGATTATGCTTTAAGCCATCAACATACATAACATTTCCTGCTTTGACCTTTTCTTTTAAAAGAACAGAACCTTTACCTTTTATGAGTGCAGGGGTGTCATTTCCAAATGAGACCTTCTTCTCCTTCTCCAAGGCACTATATGACTGTTGTTTTTCTTTATCACCTGTCGTATGTTTTGAACATCCACTGTCAATGTACCATTGATTTTCCTGCCCTTTTTCATATAAGGCTATACCACATCTTTTTGGTTGTGGTTCTTTCATTCTCCATGTTTTGATATTTAAGGCTTGCTCCTTCTGAGTTGCCTGTCGAAACTTGCTCCTGCATTCAAAATCTTCATGACCAAAATTATTACAAATAGAACATTCTATTTCATTTTCAAGAGAGGAAAAGTTATTGTAGGTCATTTTCATGATTCCAGTCATACTCCTATATTTTTGAGTTTCTCTAGTCATGATAGTTTTGTAGGCAACACACTGAGCTTCTTTGTGTCCAAAGTTGTGACAAGAGAAACATTAGCCATTGAATAAATTCCTACGATTATCAACCCTGTGGACCGAACGATTGTATTTTTCATTGACATTCATTCTTGAGACAAATTGAGAATGATTTACCTGTGGTCTGTTGTAGCTTCTATTTATCCTTGAAGCAAATTTCCCCTGATTTACTTGCTGATCTATGTTCATTCTTGAAGAAAAATGTCCTTGATTTCCCTTGTGAGCAGCATTGTGCCTTTGCTGTTGATTTTCAATTTGTTCACTTCTCCTTGTTGCATTAATATAACTTTTGGAGGTGGATGGCTTCTATGCTTCATATGCTTCTTCATTATATCCCAGACCTATCTTGATTAGTGGAGAACATTGTACTTTGATAATCTCATCTAACGTTTCATATCCTTTAACAAATCTAAGATTAAGAGCGTTAGTTTTCTCAATCTCTTTTCTAAGTCCCACTATTTCACATTCTAACTTTTCATGATGTTTTCCACTTTCAGCCAATTGGAATTGCAGAGTATCAATAATCATATTTTTCTCTTCTAAACAAATTTTGAGTTTATAAATCTCTTCATAAAGACCTTCTTCATCTATAGCATCCATGAAATCATCATCTTCAAAATCCATTAAAAGTCTGTACTTATTACCTTGTTCATATTCATCACTATTTGAAAATCCATCACTGTCTTCATGAGTGTAATAGATTTTCTTATTTACATTATGTTTCTTGTTCAATCTAACAGGTTCCTTACCGTTATGAGAACACTTGGCAGCATAGTGACTGACTCTTCCACAAGAAAAACATTTGAAAGGTAACTTATCTCTGAATCTTCCAGCACCCCATTGAAGGTTCTCGACAAAATTTTATTCTTCCTCTTCTTCTGACATATGTCCTGAGTCATAAGAATATCCTTTTCCTGAGGCCTTGAGTGCAGCTTCTCCTCTGTCTGATGGTCCCCCTTTCCTCATTTCATAAGCGGTTAGAATTCTGTGTAGTTGCAACATGGTAATTTTCTGTAGATTCTCCTTTTCTTCTATTGCAGAAACTTTTGATTCAAACTTAGAAGACAAAGATCTCAGAACCTTTTCAACCACAACAGCCTCTTTTATTTCTTCACCCAAATTTTTCATACAATTAACAATCTCATCTATGTGTAGAAATAGTTAGCCACACATTCATCATTGTACATTCTGAGATTTTCATATTGAATTTTGAGGGTTTGAAGTTTTGCTCTTTTTACCTGTTCATCTCCTTCGTAGCTCAGAATGATCTTGTCCCATATTTCGTTTGCGGTTTTATACTGCATAACCTTGATGAATTCTGATTGAGATAGACATCCTAATAGTGTATTGACAGCCTTTTCATTAGTTTCAAACTGCTTCTTCTTAGCCAGATCTGTAGGAGTTACTGATGGAAAAGTGTACCCTGTATCTATGATATCCCAGACTTCTGTACCAAGAGATTGAAGATAGGTTGTAACTCTTACCTTCCAATAGACGAAGTTGGTCCCATGAAAAATTGGTGGCCTGATTGATGCTTCTCTCTCGTAGTTGCTCATGATGATAGATCTTCCTTCAAGCGATCAAGCTTCTTTTGAAGGACCCACTCTCATACCAATTGTTGGAAATAATATTGAGAGGGGGGGTGAATCAGTATTATCTGGTCAATTATTTTCTTTTTCAAACCCAGAACATATACGCTACTTCAGTTAGAGAAAATCGTGTATATATGCAACTACAGATAAGGAAACCCGCGTATACTATACAGACTTATAATTTAAAATATTCTATAGATGTTGAACATTAATCTGTGCATCAGGATCATATAAACAGTAACCATGAATAGAAAAATAGAGCATAAGACAATCACACACAAGAACACAAGATATAAGGTGGAAACTCAATGTGGGTGAAAACCACCTCCTGCAATATGTCTCCATCTTTTCAATTAGAAACTTCTTTTTACAATGATTCTGTACTAGTGCATTCCTTTACCAATACGCAGGCTGCTACCTGCAGAGAGCTACAACCCTCTCTCATTTTCCAACTTCTCCTAGAAGGGAGGTACAACCCGGTTAGTTCTTGTACTAGTTGAGATACTAGTATGCAGGTTGCTACTTGTAGAAGGCTACAACCTTCTCTTCCTTCCAGGGACCAAGTTTCACAAATTTTCAGACTGGATCCATAAATAACATCAATCAAACATCAAGAATTTCTGCATCAACCAATCACCTTTTCACCAATCAAAACTGAATCATAATAAACACTTCTCTAATGACTGTACCTAGATCATAATAACAGTAATCACACCCCACTTCTGAACCCAGAACATTGTAGAAATAAACAGAAGAAGCTAGAACATAAATCAAGAGATGTACGTTACTTCACTATTCAGAAACATGCGTACAAATCTATAAATTCATTCTTTCAAACATTTAGATATTAGTTAACCCAGATTATCAGATTTATAGATCAAGCGTGTGCCACATATCACAGATCAAAATCATATAGAGATACCAGTATTCCAGCCTTAAGATTTTGACCCATTCAATAGAAATTATCCTTCTCCTTGCGCTCAGGTTCCTTCTTCATTCAGATCCAGATCTGCACCATAACCCAATCACAGTATTCTAGATCTAGCAATTTATCAGATATTCAATAATTCAGAAGATGCCTTGCCAAATGATCTCCTTCCTCTTTTATAGCCTTAGGCCTTTCACAATACCACGGACCAGAGACCATAACAATTCAATACCATGGACCCAATACTTGGGATCAACACTTTTGGATGCAATACCACGGACCAAAACCTTAGGATCAAAAACTGTCAGACTAATACCATGAACCAACCATAAAATTTCCATGTGCGTGCGCTTTTCTCTGCATGAAAGTGCGTGAACTTTTCTTTGCATGAAAGTGCGTGAACTTTTCTCTTCATGAAAGGAACTTTTCTCTGCATGAAAGTGCGTGAAATTTTCTCTGTGTGAAACGAACTCTTCTCTGCATGAAAGTGCGTGAACTTTTCTCTGCATGAAAGTGTATGAACTTTTCTCTTCATGAAAGGAAATTTTTTCTACATGAAAGTGTGTGAACGTTTCTCTGCGTGAAAGTCTGTGAACCAAAAAATAACTTTGCTGCAGTATAGTTTATCATCTGATATAAGTGAGTTGCCATCAAGTACAACATATGTATCATAATGCCAACAACTTCTTCCCCATTCCTTGAAATACTAGAAATAGTTAAACCTATTATTTATCCTAATTTTCATATGTTAGGGGAATTAAAAAAATTGTGTATAAATATATTGCTCCTCTAGGCCATACAAGACATCCCAATGTATGCAAAAATACTTAAGAACTTATGTGGGAAAAATCTTGGTAGGAAATTTAAAAAGCCACCAAAAGTACAAGTGGTAGGAACTTTATCTGACCTACTTCTGGGTAAACAACAGATGATTAAATACGAAGACCCAAGGAATCCTATAGTAACTATTCGAATATAAGATTTCACCTTTCTAAACACATTAGTATATCATGGAGAAGCCATTACTATTATGACTACTAAAACATGTCATTTTTTGGGAATTACATCTTTAGAACCCACCTTGACCTTATTGGAACTTGCCGACATATTAGTAGTTAGACTTGAAGGGACCTTACAAGATGTAACAATTTTCACTGATTCCTGGAAATATCCTGTGGATTTCATAGTAATTAACCAAAGGAGTAAGCTATATGGACATCCTCTAATATTGGGTCGACCTTGGTTATCGATGGTAGATGGCTATATAGGATGTTATATAGGGAACATGACTATTACATAAGGAAGTGCTGTGAAAATTATTATTTTGTATCCTCCTACTAAACCAAGTCTATCTACTGTAAATACTCAGTCACACCCACCTAGATACATGGAAGAAAACATCTTCTCTCCTCTCACGCTGGAAGAATCTCTTGAATTTAAGAATCAGACAGAGGACAATGTGATTAACAATTTCATTAATAGGCCAACTTTCAAGAATAACTCGACATGTCAAGTATTAAAATTCATTCTTGATAATGAGGCATAGGGAGATCCCTCCAAGGATGCAGATGATCAGCCTATACCCATGAACATTATTTATAATAGCATACCAGTTGAGATCGAACTAGGTAAAATGCTTAACATTAACGATAACTTGGACAACCACCAACAACAAAGGCTTATTCAAGTTCTTTAGAAATACAAAAAAGATTTTCCCTAGAAATACTTAGAAAAAAAAGGTATATATCCCCAGCTATGTACTCATCATATCTACATTGATATGCTCGTCCCATTCGACAACCCCTAAGAAGGTTGAATCCCTATCTCAGGGATGTTGTGAAAGAGGAACTACAAAAGTTTCTAGATGCAAATTTTATTTATCCTATCTTCGATAGCCAGTGGGTCTCCCCATTGGTGGTCATTCCAAAGAAAAATGGGAAATGGAGAATCTGCATTGACTACAGGGAGCTGAATAAGGCCATCCAAAAGGACCATTTCCCTCTTACGTTCATCTATTAATTTCTCGACACCTTAGCAGAACAATTTTTTCCTTCATCGATGGCTTCAATGTTTATAATAAAATCTAGATTGCCCCTGAAGACCAGGAAAAAACCACCTTTACATGCCCGTGGGGTAAGTTTGCAAACATAGTTTTACCCTTTGGTTTATGCAATGATCCCACCACATCTCAGAGGGCAATTTTGAGAATTTTCTCCAATCTGATCAATGAAGCACTTGAAATTTATATGGAAGACATTACCCCCTATGGGAATGATTTTGAGTAGGGCTTGCGAAATCTAGAAAGGATACTTGAACGATGCATTGCCACTAGGTTATGCTTGAACAATGTTAAACGTCATATGATGATGATTGAAGGTGTGATTTTGGGACACAACATCTCTGCGGCAGGAATACAGGTAGATCCTATGAAAATAGAGGTATTTCTTTCACTACCTACACCCATCACCGAGACTGACGTACGTAGTTTCATTGGATATGCGAGGTATTACCACAAATTTGCTGTAATTTTTTCAAAAATTGTTGCACCTTTGTATGTCTTAACTAGTAACTTCTGGTCTAATATGTGAAATGTTGCCTTCGCGGATTTGAAGAAACTAATTTCAACTACACCAATATTATGAGGACCAAATTGGGAGCTACCTTTCCACATTTCCAAAGATGCATCAGAAACAATAATAAGCATTGTTCAAGGACAAGAAGAATACAAAAAGCCCTATGTTATTTATTATATCATCAAAAATTTCACTTCATCTGAACTTAAATATACAGTGAGAGAATGAATTTTAGTTGTTGTTTATGCCATAAGCAAGTTTAGACATTATATAACAGGCTATTCAGTCTTTCTGTATATTGATCATTATACTATTAGATATTTAGCTATTAAACATGTCAATAATTCTCGGATGTATCGTTGGTTGTTACTTTTGCAGGAGTTTGATATCACTATTAAGGACCAACTAGGGAAGGAAAATCTACTTGGGTTTTTTTGTCTCCGGTACCCAAGACAAATGGTCCATCAATAGTGGATGACCAATTTCCAGATGAATATTTGTTTTTTGTGGTAGTAAAGTCACCTCGGTATGCTAACATGGAGAACTATCTAGTGGTAGGAAAACTACCAAGGAACCTATCATCTAAATAAAGGAAGTTGATTATCCAATGCAGCACCCAATTTTCCTGGATCAGTGGATATATTTTCCACACAGGGTTTAATATGCAGATATGGTGATCTATTCAGAAAGATGAGATCTACATCATTCTGAAAGTGTGCCACGATGAGCCTTATGGTAGACATTTTGAAGATCACGGGACTAGACATAAAATACTTTGGATGGGCTACTACTGGCCCACTATTTTCAAAAATGCAAAAAAATATGTTCAAGCCTATGATAGCTGCCAGAGGATGGGTCGTCCAGGTCAAGCTGATGAGATGCCATTATAACCAAGTTGGTAATGGAGCCTTTTGAATGTTCGACATTGGATTTCATTGGACCATTCAATCCACCATCAAACCAAAATCCCTACATACTGGTTTCTTTAGACTATGTAACAAAGTGATAGGAGCAGTAGCTTTGCCAAGGGCTACAGAAGAAACTGTAATTAATTTTCTGTTTGAGTTATTTGTGTGAAAAGGTTTACCCAGGGAAGTGATAATAGATGGAGGGCTATAGTTTATAGGACATAAGATTATGACGAACCTAAGGAAACATCATATAACACATAGTATCACTTCTCCATATCACTCGCTGGCAAGCGGGCAGGTTGAAAGCACCAACAAGGTCATTGAGGCGATTTTAACTAAAATTCTCTCAACACACTGGCAAGACTGGGTTGCTAAACTTCCATAGGCCTTGTGGGCCTATATAACTTCACAAAATACTACTGGTTATTCCCCGTACCGACTTGTATTTGGTATGGAACCAATATTTCCTATCGAATTTGAAATAAATACCCTGAGAATAGCCTAGGAAGTGGGACTGGATCTGATGGAGGCCCAAACAAAATGACTTCAGTAATTAAATGAATTAGATGAAGCACGACTACTTTCTCTACAATGTACATCGATTATTCAACAACATAGGGGTAAGTGGCATGATAATCTTATTAAGAATAAATTGTTTAAGGAACGAGATTGGGTGCTCCTCTATGATTCTAGGTTTCAAGACTTTATATGAAAATTGCAGACAAGGTGGCTTGGCCCAGATGAGATTGATGAAGTACACAACAACGATGCTATAACCATGATTACCATTGATGGGTCTAGCTCTCCTTTTTGGGTGAACGGAAAACAATTGCATATTTATCACAAGACACTCACCAAAGTGTCCTTTTGCCAACAAGTACACAGTGATCCCACTATGAAAATTTTAGCTGCAAGGGGTGATGACTTGACAACTTTACTTTCATGAAAATTGTTTGTTTTCAATTGTAAATAATGTATATATTTTCTATGAGCATATCTTTTTAATTTTTCTATTTTAGTTTTTTACTTGCATCATTCAATAGAGTAAACATTGTTGCATGAATGAGTGAATTTTCTTTATAAATATGTGTTGTTTATAGTTGATGTTCCTTTTTGACGAACAACTGTTGTTCCATTTTTTGGACAACTATTGTTCTTTTCCAAAAGAATGAATGTTTTTAGCTTTTAGCAACTTTCATACATACGGGTTCTCTTCTGTTGCTATTCCATTAAGCTGGCAAGTGTTGTTCAATAAAACAAAGAGTTGTTGTTCTATTCCCAATAGAACATTTGCTATTTTGTTCCCGACAGAACAATTGTTGCTCAATTCTTGACAGAACATTTGATGTTCCATTCCTGAAAGAAAAGTTATTGTTTTGTTCCCAAGTGAACAGTTGTTGTTCCATTCCCAAGAACACATTTGCTCTTTCATTCTTGATAGAATATTTGTTGTTATGTTCCCAATTGAACAGTTGTTGTTCTGTTCCCAAAAACACATTTGTCGTTCCGCTCCCAATTGAATAGTTGTTGTTTCGTTACCTATTAAACAATTTTTGTTCCATTCCCGATATAATAGTTTTTGTTCTATTCCTGACTGTACACTTGTTGTTATGTTTCTACTTGAACATTTGTTGTTCCATTCCAAACAACACATTTTCTGTTCCATTCTCAACAGTACGTTTTTTGTTCCATTCCTGACGAAATAATTGTTGATCTTTTCCGATAGACCAATTGTTGTCTGACTTATACAATCTTTTGTTTGGCTAGAAATTTGTATCAAGAAAAGAAGAAAAGCATTCATATTGATTACATTATGATTTCTTTTAACCATTTGTTGATCATATTTATTTCAAATCTGACATGGATCATCTATTAAATGACTTTTTGTATGCCTTTCCTTTGGGTATATTTTTAACTTGATTCATCATCAATATCAACAACTTGCTCGTTCTTGCTTTTACACTTTTACATGACAATTTTCTTTTGACACAATACAAGGAAAGTAAGCATATCTTTTGTTGGCATTCTTTCACTTCTTACATCATCCCTAACTCTTAAGGAGTTAATGAGCCTTGTTGAACTTATAATAAAAAAAGAAGTGCAAATAAAATAATTTGTTCTCAAATAGGATAGGAGGTTTCATTACGAGCTGACCTACCATGATAATAAGGACTTAACACAAGTGACATTCCCACTCTAGCTACCATATCAGGGGAGTGGCCTTTAAGACATTATATATGTCTTAATGACAACAAGTCTCATGACAACATGACCTGTTCACTTTGTTTTATCGTGGTGAATGGCACTGTGGTTATCTGGTTATCATGCCAGCACAACAGTCTCTTTGTAGAAATATCTAAACAATAATAACAAAAACTGATAAGTTGAGGATACTAGCTCATTTTTTGGGTTTAAGTGGAAACCTTGTTGAGGCTATAGATGCCTACTGGAAACAGTGGCTCTACCATGGTATTGGAGGGGTATTCTATATGGACAATTCGTCAGTATGAAAGTACTTCCTATTTAATTAATTCAAGACAAGAAAATACCATTGAGTAGTGTTTGTACTTCTAAAAATCAACATAACCATTGAAAATCCATTCAATGAACCACTTCAGCATTGTCCACTTAGTTGATGCCCACAATCATTATTCTTTTCGTACCATGTTAGATTTAACTTTATTGATCACAAAAGGTAAAAATAATGTTTATAATGAATATATAGATGCTTTATTCTTTTTCTCGATCATCTCTAACCACACGTACGACTGAGTATTACTTCACTTTACTCCACCTATCATACTCTGCCACTCACGTCATGCTATATTAATGTTGTCGTGTGTACTTTTCTTTTTCCCGTACTTCGAGGACGAGGATGTCCTTTCTTATTGGAGGGAGAAAGTTATGAGCTATAATGATTTGATAGGATATAATTATCCAACTTCACCATGACTTGCTAATTGTACTAATGAATTAGTGTTGAATTTTTAAAAATCATTTTCTGATTGACCAATCATTATTTTCGCATTTATATAAGAAAAAAATCTTTGATAAAACTATTGCATGCAACATATTCATTGTTGTTCAACACTGAAACCATATAAGTAATGATATTGCATGCAGAATAGTGAAATTGTTACAGGAGCATAGCAAGCATAGGAGGTAATTAGCACAACAATCATGGGAGGCAATGTTGTTCACAATGATCCCACACTATTGCAACTAACAGAACAAGCTCGAGAAATTCTTGAACACACTGGGTGGATACAATACCTCATCAGGTTGCAGGGATTTCATAGTGATGTTGCACTAGAATTTTTGCAGAACTTACAGAATGGACACACAACTGTGAAAGGAAAATCCATAGTAGTCTCCAAAGCAATCATAGCTGAAATATCAACACTCTCAATGGAAGGCATAAAGTGAAATGAGAAGCATGTACAACTGTAGGAAGCTATTCAAGTATTCAAAGATTCATGAAAAGAGTTGATACGCAAATGCAAAGGTATTAAGCCTACATCCTTGAAGGAGCCATGGCGAGAATTGGGAATAATTGTTCAGAAATATATCACTTGCAATGGCCGAAAGGATGTGGTATGGTCTAGACACCTTAAGTTGTTAGCAATAATTAGGCAGAATATTGAAGTTAAATTTCCATTATTTTTAAATTCTGTACTGCATGATTTTTCTAGTTGAGTTAGAAAAGCCAAGAACCCATAGGCTACAATTAGCCATCATGGTCTAATTAAACTCATTGTCACTTGAGAACTAACCCAGCAACAATTAACCTCGGAAAATTTTGTAAATCTTGATGTACCTCCATTACAAGAAAAACCAGGAAAGGCATAGACAAGAGCAGGTGTTCACAAAATTGTATAGAATTTTGATGAATGAGATAATAAATGAAAAACAGTAGGGGTGACAGTCTTAGGGAGGGCATGAAAAAAGGAAAACCTCTGCTTTAGCTTCTCACGCTAAAAAATGAACACATTTTGAGAGGATAAGGGGACAACAGAACATTACAGAATTGATAGAGGAAGCGGGGCAATCTTATACAATCATTGCAAGCCCACGGGATGCTTTCCACAAGGTGATGAAGAAACGGTGGCCTGAGTTTTGGAAAACTCGGGGACACTCTTCGAAGAGGAAACTCGATTTGGACATTTATAGGATTAGGACCACACCCCTAGCCAGTCTACCTCTACCGATAATTCTCATCATACAAAAACTATACAATCCTCCAAAAATATGGAGGGAATTCAATTTGGACACTTGCAAGATCAAGATCATGTCCCTAGCGAGTCTTCCTCTCTCGAGGGATCCGTTCATACATAAAATTTACCATCTTCTGGAGATATGGAGGCTTCACAAGAGAAAGGGGGACAAATTTCCTCTATAGGAAGAATATCCTGAGCTAGAAACTCAAATAGAAAGAAGCCTTGAGTCAGAAACTTAGTTATGAGATACTGTTTTATTAGAAAAAGACCCTAGTAATGATATAACCCCTCTTTTGCCTGAAACAAATACAATTATTTCTTCTCCAATCAAACATATCACTAAGGAGGCAAGGGAGGCAGATAGTGTGAGGATGAATCTATTGAGCAAGGAGAATAAGAAATTTGAGGAAAAATATTAAACACTTAAGGAAGTGGTTGAAAGAAGTGAGCAAGCCTCGCAAGAAGAAAGCAGAATCAAAAACCATTTGTACTCAAAGTGAAAAGCTCCTTCATACCACTGGAATGCAAACAAAAGAAACCCCTGTAAATTAAATTGGAATTCAAGCTGAGATACATCATACTGAAATCGTCGAAACCCATACTGAAGACATTTGCACCTATTCGATGGAGACTCAAACAAATTTCTCTATGGACTTGTTGGATGTCACAGTTCAAATAGACTTCCTAGAAAATTCTCAAATAATTGATACAGCGGAAACAACTACTAAGACCGAATCAGTGGTAACCTATGATAAAATTTTCCACACCAAGGACACACTCATGTACACTCCTTTGGTAAGGGAGGCCACCATCCAAAAGTTATAGAAAGAACTAGTAGAAATACAACATACTCTAGCATAGTATCAAAGAGAAGTGGTACCACTGCAGAATCATAAGGATTTATTTAAGAAGTTTGATGAGCTGATTGTAACAGAGGATGAGACTTATACCATTCTCAGAGCTGGGTAAAAAAAAGTAAAAGAAGTACAAAATCAACTTCAGAAATATATAGAGCAAATTAAAATGGTTTGCTTCATTTATTTAGATTCCATTTCTTGTACGTCACCTGCTATCAATTATGCATTGTTTTTGCTTGAAATGTATTTGTCGTTAAAGGTCAAAGCTATCAGGTCTAGTAAACCAGTGGAATTTAAATCAACCCCAGACTTTATTCAATGTTGCAAAGAGTAGAATGAAAAGGTGAAGCATATTCTTTGTGAATTATACTTAGACAACTTTTTTTTGGATAATGAAAGGGATGCTAACTCTAGCCCCTTCATCAGAGATGTTCAATTTCAAGCCTTCATTTACTTTTCATGTAATCATATTACATGGCTAAGGAATATAACATTTTCCAGAAAAGGGAGCATGAATTACATCTGTGGTTTAGGGGAGAAAATACAAAACCTGCACACCTTTTTGTACAACACAAACGATTTATGGAACTACCAAAGATTGTGGCCTCTCTAGGCCAACTCCATAAAGATATTGTAAAATTTGAAGTGGAATTTTTCCAAGACATTAAATAAGAATCCATACTTGCTGCAAAATAGAGATGGATGGTTTCCTCCAATGTCATCAAGAATAGAGAGTTTTTTGGTTACAAAAATTTCATAGTCGTTGATGCTCATTTGGTTAAGTTCAACAATCTTATATTATGCATGGCCCCTACATGGATAGGCTGCCAATATAGAAGCCCGATTATTTAGTATCCACTTGATGGGTACCATTTTGACTATGAATTAGCAGAATGCCAAGGAGGATGAGCATTTGAAATGCTTAAAAAGAAAATTGGTTTTCAGATATATCCAGAAGAGACCTATCCTGCATATTTCTTAACAAAATTACATGTTAATCATCTTCTTTCACGATGACACGCAAAAAGGTAACCAAGGGAGTATGTTGTGTCATAGAAAAGGTATGTTTGTACCCTTACATTACTTAATAAATCAATCTCTTTTATATATTTGTCTTAATTTTTGCAAAGTATTTGGAAGAAAAGATTGTGAAAGTTACATAAAATCAATCATGAATAGATTGCCTGTTTTTAGCATGAAAATACTAACTTGTTCTTTCTTTTATGCACATAAAATAGGAATTGGAAAATTTCTATTCAATTGATAGAACCACAACACCAAACCAGGAAAAGACTGTTCCTTGGTTATACAAGCTAGAAAAATATATGAACAAGAATGCTAATTTAGAAAAAAAAAATCCAATCATTTAGCTGCGAAACCTTGAGGATCTCTCAATCCTCAGGATTCACTTTCATCCACTAGTTTTCCATTAGGCTATATGATACCAATGGGCGAAAAGGATCAGGACGATTTGACTCTTACTCATTCTTGTATCTTTGTATTGAACAAGAGCATATTTTGACATTACAGTAATTTTGTACCTTTATTATTTCAATTAATGAGCAATGCAAAGATCTTTTCTTAATCACATTCAAAACTTTATCAGCAATAACTTCTGGAGGCTTTGGGCTTGATCATTAGAATATTCACTTCTCCTTTTTGTTATAACTATTTCCTTATTTCCTACAATTATTTATTAGTGTTCTGTTATAAAATCAAGTTATTCATTATATATGCATTTGAAATAGATCTTTAATGTTGTTGCTTTAATGTTGGTCTTTTAATGAATTGTGTAGATAAGATGAGTGTTACGATTGATTGATGATCTTTTTTATTCATGTTCATGATTGAAGTAGTTACTTATTGTTTATTACTGCAGTGATTCTTTCCATTTACTAGATCAGAAAATAACCCATTAGATATGGTTTCTTTTAATGCATCTGCATGAATTTCATTTCCTTTGCAAAAGAGTTATGATTGGATTTAGATTTATTGTTTGAATTGTCTTTGATTGAACTTTGAGAATTAAGGATTTCTTAATACATTCTTGCAACAACTTGGTGAAATATTTGACTCATTTAGTTATGTAACAACCTCTGGCCTCTATTGCAGAAATAGTGGTGACATCCTTGAAATAAACAAATTAATCCCAAGTTGATAATGTAATGTAGGAATTAAGATTGATTTAAATAGTCATCTTAGTGCACCAACACTAGCATTTAGAGTACATCTCCACATTGTTAGGAAGAGATTTGGTGATTGAGGATTCTGATGAGCACTAATATTGTAGCAAGGATGTTGCAACTCTTGGGCTACCAACTATACTTTATCAACCTATAGTTCGTACAAACTTGGAGGTGACAGTGTTGTATGCAAAAGTAAAAGTGATGGTTCTACATTTTGTCACTATTCAACTAGCGAGAGACCACTAGGGTTTGCAAGCCAGACTTCTATGGATTTAGAAGAAGCTTGGTTCCTTGATGAAAGAAATAGAAATCTACCCTAAGAGAGAGTTGATCTACTGCAATAATGAAAAAGAATAAAATTCAATTCTAGGGCACACCATTTCCTAATTAAATGCTAAGAGGTATGCTTTGCAATGATGTTAAATTAACATGAAAAGAATGCCACTATCCTAAGCATGGAAGTTAAAAACATCAAACACAATTGTTATTCATGTAAAGGACTGTAACAAATTTGTTTTTCCTTTTTATGCTTTTCATGAAAAATCAAGTGTGAAAACTAATTGCTTTTGGTGATGTGGTAGGTGGTTTAGGGATGCTGGTGGATGGCTCAAAGCTTCAGGAGATGGTTGGAAGGTTTGGGAGACCCTTGGGTGACCTTGGGAGGCTTGTTATAAACATTTTTGGGCACTTCAACCCCAATCATAAATTTCCATAAACTGAGGGCTCCTAAGTCCCTAAAAGTGTTACTTCATTGGCTAAAGGAACACAGTCAGCTGATTACATCATCTCCCAGAAGTTCTCCACTAAAAACTGCTCATAAATGGTCAAAACTGGACCATACTGAAAACCCAATGCAGAGGGTGCGATGCATATCACCTTCCCAGTGTACAGGGTGTGATGCATACTGAATGGCTCCTCTGTAGGGTGCGATGGTCGGGAATGGACAAATGGCAGGGACAAATTGTGAGCTGGAAGATCATGGAATCTTCCAGAAGCTTCCCCTCTGACACTTGCCTCTCTATTTTCGACCAAGGATGAGTAAGAGATCATCATTCTCCAAGTAGAATCAGGAACTATTAGAGAGGACACTAATCAAGACCCCAGAAGATGACTCACCTCCCTACAATCATCTATATATGGATCCCTCATCATAGAGATCCAGGGGCTAGAATCTTGTATCTTGTAGAGAAGTGTTGTTGGTTTTCTAGTGTAACTTCATAGTGTTGGGTGATCTAAGCTTTACTTGAGGTCAAGAAGGGCTTTCCTGCTGGAGGATGATGCTGGGTCAGAACATATGGTTGTAATACTCTTGCTACTTTTCATCTTAATAAAGCTATTCAAGTTTTCCTCCATATTCTTGTATGTTTCATTATATATGCATTTGTATGGTTAGCACACATCTGGTCTTGTGTTATTTATGAATATAGATCTTTGTTCTTTGATAGTAGTATGTTTTTGTGATTCCACAGGTGCTCTTTGAAGCTGGGATGAAGAAGAAGCGGCAAAGCTCTATCAGGAAGGAGAGGAATCAAACAAGGAAATCAAGCGCAAGACTAAGGTTGGTCTCCTTTCTTCCACTCTTATCTATTTTCATAAAGGAAAACAAAAGTAGACTTTACTTGTTTGTTTCTAAGATAGCTACCAGTCTTAGTGGGAATAGCAGCATCCGAGTGGACACTATTCTTGGTAAAAAATGGCGACTCCATTGGGGAGCGACTAGATTGTTTGTTAGACTATATTTGTTTCTTTTATAAACTTAGATTCAAAGCCTGAAGCCAAGCCAGCTAGCCTTCGAACTACATTTGTTATACAAATGCAAAGTACATCAATTCTGCTTCAGTCTATCTCCGGGTTTTGTTTATGAATTAAACAATCAATCTACAAACATTCTAATTGCCCTAAGTGGTGGCTCTAGTAACCTCCTTAGATCAACCCCTATGATTTACATATACTGAACATCACTTACTCGGCCTAAATCCCTAAACTGAATTGCAAATTGTGAGTAAAAACTCATTTAAAGTCTCACACTGGTACCATCGAACCCTACCTTCAAGGTAGTCGTATGCATCGCAGTTCCCAAGTGCAGTAGGTGCACTGCATACTGAATTCACTGTGTAACAGGTGCGATGGTCAGGGAAGGTTAACTTTACCTTCAGACTTTGGTTTTTTCCTCACTATTTTCAGTCCTATTTAGGAGTTTTGTTGTCTATGGTCAATGTATCTCTGTGAAAACCCCCTTCTCTTACATTATTCCGCCTCCATAGTGAAAAGAACTATAAGTGTTTTTATGTATTGTGTGCCATTTTCAGTTCTCTTTTGCAAAAAAGTAACATAGTCGAACTGTCGTTTCTTGATCTGAAAGTGTTGTAGCTGTCATTTTTAGTTTTAGATGAAAATACCATTGTTCTTGATAGTCAATTATACAGTTACTATTGTGTATGATTTGAATTAATATTTTTTAAAGTGTCGAAAATCATTTTTCATTTCAAAATCGCAAAGCGTCTCTCTTACCTTCACTTCATTTTGAAAAGAAATTTGTTGAGTATTGTCGCTTTGAAAATAATTCAGATTTGCACTTAGCTTCCTTATCATCATTCATACATTAAGAAGGATGAAAACAAATACATGGATGTGCATTTGTGTTTAGACTGCTTGGTTTGATTTAGGACGGTGCATTTAGCGTGTGTTCTGTGCTCTTTGTTGAAAGATTCTTAACTTTCTTTCCTTAGTAGCTAGGATTTTCATTGCCAAAAGAATATTAAATGTTTGTTTATCATCTTAGACTACATTTTAGGAATTGTATGCACATCACACGGTGAACCTAAAAGGAAAATTTTTAAGCAAGATCAACTTAAAATAAATTTAATGAATCTAACAACGCTTTGGAACCTAACACACAACATCTAGAGGTTTAGGCTAGAGACGTATTTTGGCATCGTAAAACCTAGTAACTGTTGTTTTCATTGTTGGTTGGGTGATTCCTCCACTCTGAGATGGCAAGTTCCAGTACGGACTTATGCTCCCACATACCGTCGAGTATATATTGGGAGACCACAATAGGTTGCATCCTTTATCCCTAGGAAGTCGTGTTTGCCGACCTATCGATCGTAATGCACTGAACACAGCATTCGGGATGATTGACTATCGTACCGTAAAAGTATTCTACAATTTTGCGATTGGTTTGGTAATCCCCTCTACCTAGATCTCCAGAGAAGTCTATTTTGCTCCTTTTTAGACTTCCTAAGAGAGAAGGTCCTCTGAGCACTTGTCACTTCAGGCTCATTAAAAATCGAAGGCGACTAGAGTCATATTTTGTTTTTTCTCGACTCTTTAAAATTGAAAAAATAGATTGTGTCAAAGTGTGTAAAATTTATTTTAATCAGAATAACATCACAAATTCCCTCGTTAGTCTTTAGGTTGAGAAAAATGGAGTCTACCAACCAAGGATTTCCCCTTGGAGGAAATCCTAGTCCCTTCTCCTCTTGGGGAGATGTTGGTGCACCCCATATGGCCACATTGTCACTTCCAGGGTTGACAATTGGTTTGCCTGTCTGGCTCTTCTCTACCTCTATCATTCAGAATCCCGTAATTCTTGAACAGTTAAGTCAACAACTATATGATACTAGAGTTGTCCACCAACCTTCTACTTTGTCTGATTCTCCCTCTCCTCCTTCCTCTTCGCTTGATAAAGCTGGTAAAGCTAACAATCAAGTGACTGAGAAGAAGAAGAAGCAGAAAGAGAAAAAGGAAAAGAAGAAAAAGGAACCAAAATCAAAAGGGGGCAACCCGCGTCATCTAGTGAAAATCCTCACACCGCACCGTCTAAGCCTAAATCTCCTTGTGTCATTTGCAATGGAGACCACTATCACCGAGATTGTCCCTACATCCCACAGATCTTAAGGAACCAGTCTCCTCGTTTGCACAATTCGGTGTCGTCAACCTCTGATGATGATGTTGAATGCACACCATCAACCAGTGAAAGTGAAGCACTTGTAAATTGTGTGAAGGCAATCACGTCGTCCACCATTTTCCCTTCCTTGACGAAGCTAAAAGAGTTTTGGATGACCATCCTGCTTCACCGCTATGGCTCCCTCCTGGATATAGAAACCTCTTGCAAGCCAGACTTCTATGGATTTAGAAGAAGCTTGGTTCCTTGATGAAAGAAATAGAAATCTACCCTAAGAGAGAGTTGATCTACTGCAATAATGAAAAAGAATAAAATTCAATTCTAGGGCACACCATTTCCTAATTAAATGCTAAGAGGTATGCTTTGCAATGATGTTAAATTAACATGAAAAGAATGCCACTATCCTAAGCATGGAAGTTAAAAACATCAAACACAATTGTTATTCATGTAAAGGACTGTAACAAATTTGTTTTTCCTTTTTATGCTTTTCATGAAAAATCAAGTGTGAAAACTAATTGCTTTTGGTGATGTGGTAGGTGGTTTAGGGATGTTGGTGGATGGCTCACAGCTTCAGGAGATGGTTGGAAGGTTTGGGAGACCCTTGGGTGACCTTGGGAGGCTTGTTATAAACATTTTTGGGCACTTCAACCCCAATCATAAATTTCCATAAACTGAGGTCTCCTAAGTCCCTAAAAGTGTTACTTCATTGGCTAAAGGAACACAGTCAGCTGATTACATCATCTCCCAGAAGTTCTCCACTAAAAACTGCTCATAAATGGTCAAAACTGGACCATACTGAAAACCCAATGCAGAGGGTGCGATGCATATCACCTTCCCAGTGTACAGGGTGTGATGCATACTGAATGGCTCCTCTGTAGGGTGAGATGGTCGGGAATGGACAAATGGCAGGGACAAATTGTGAGCTGGAAGATCATGGAATCTTCCAGAAGCTTCCCCTCTGACACTTGCCTCTCTGTTTTCGACCAAGGATGAGTAAGAGATCATCATTCTCCAAGTAGAATCAGGAACTATTAGAGAGGACACTAATCAAGACCCCAAAAGATGACTCACCTCCCTACAATCATCTATATATGGATCCCTCATCATAGAGATCCAGGGGCTGGAATCTTGTATCTTGTAGAGAAGTGTTGTTGGTTTTCTAGTGTAACTTCATAGTGTTGGGTGATCTAAGCTTTACTTGAGGTCAAGAAGGGCTTTCCTGTTGGAGGATGATGCTGGGTCAGAACATATGGTTGTAATACTCTTGCTACTTTTCATCTTAATAAAGCTATTCAAGTTTTCCTCCATATTCTTGTATGTTTCATTAAATATGCATTTGTATGGTTAGCACACATCTGGTCCTGTGTTATTTATGAATATAGATCTTTGTTCTTCGATAGTAGTATGTTGTTTTGATTCCACAGGTGCTCTTTGAAGCTGGGCAGATGAAGAAGAAGTGGCAAAGCTCTATCAGGAAGGAGAGGAATCAAACAAGGAAATCAAGCGCAAGACTAAGGTTGGTCTCCTTTCTTCCATTCTTATCTATTTTCATAAAGGAAAACAAAAGTATACTTTACTTGTTTGTTTCTAAGATAGCTACCAGTCTTAGTGGGAATAGCAGCATTCAAGTGGACACTATTCTCGGTAACAAGGCTTCCTAGAGGTTTTCCCTTAATTCATCCTCAAAACATGCCACTACAGGAAAACCTATAGGATTCCTTGTATTTCTACAGGATACAGCCGTGAGAAAAATGATGGGTGTTGGAGGTGATGGAAGGCTTATGGAAGGTGGTTTATGGTTGGAATGGAGTGAGAAAATGCCTAGGATCACTCAAAACCAAAACCAAGTTTTGGAGATGGTTGGATTTTCTCAAAATTCTTAAGGAAATTCTATGTAAAATGATGTAATTGGTGAAGGTTTTGATGAAAGCAAGGAATGCCTATGGGTGAATAAAGTTTCAAGGTGGCTTCTTACTATCATATCTCTGTCTACTTCTGAAGCACCTACTTTGCATCAAACATGTGTAATTTCCAAAAAGTTATGTAAACAATAAGAACTCTCATGAACTAGAAAAGGAAAGTTTAATGAACTAATTGTCTCCCTTATGCGTGGAGAAATTATTGAATAACATGGAATCATGGATGGGATCTACTAAAAGAATGAATATAGAAGAGATGGAAATGAAATCCTACTCTGCAAAACTGATCAAATGCTAGTTTAAGTGTAGCAAACTCTAAATATCATCAAAGAAATGGAAATCTATCTTTTTCGGCTACATAAGGGTATTTTCCTCAAATCATCATCCCCAAAAGGAAGAAGTGAGGCGAAGACACCTACTAACAACTTTGTGATGCTTCTTAGATCCCTCCTAACCTACTACTAAAGTAAGGCACAAGTGGGAGCAAAATAATTAAGCAATTAAAGAAATCTACACTACATGCAATGAAATACTTCTAAGGACAGTTTAATCATGAATCTATGAAACTAATTTAAGCATAAAGATACAAGAAGAGGAGCCTTTTATAATAGGGTTGGGCCCTAGCCCAAGAGCTTTAGACCTCTGAGTTAACTCAGTATCGAATCAAGAAAAATATCATTCTTATTACCAAAACAAAAAATTACATCACAAGTCTTCCACAAGCCTGGAGCTTGAAAATAACTAGTGACTTTGCAATAAAAATTCGAATCCTAATGGGGCTTTAGGCCTCTCTACTTATACAAATGATGTCCCCAATGAATTCCTTAAATTTTGGGAGGCTAGTCTCCCAAAGTCAAGATGAACTAACTCTTTGTCTATCACTTGCTCGACAGCCTTCTAATCTTCATGACTTGGTTGCTTGCACTCCGAGCTGGTGGAATTAATGGAGGAATATTCGAATGGGGGAGGAGTAAATGAGGAGGATTTACCTCATACAATCTCTCTCCCTTGTCCCATTCAAGTTTCAAACCTTAGTCTTGCCAAAATTCTTTGATTTTCTCTTCCAAACCCACATTCAATGTATTAGTCCACTAGGCATAATATCTCACTTTAACTCATCTCATTAAACAAAATATAATAAAAACATGTAATAAGTTGTAAGAAAATTTGGTTTGAATAAGCTAGGAGGTGAATTATTCATCAGAAGGAGAAAAAGTTGTTATATATATCAATTCTGACGTCACCGACAACTGGTGGAGTGACTGCTAGTTTTGGCATGTTGGGAGATATTATTATTGCCGAACTAAAGCGTACATTGCATTTGTAGGTAAAAGAGTAATCGAACAGACATTAGGTCATAAAGTGATTGAATATTTTTAGGTTATTGAGCATTTATTTGTTCATGGTTTATTTGATCTGATCATTCCATGTAATCTCTTAAAAGGTGTTATGAGTGAACTATTTTGGTTTTATGTTTTACGGTCTTCCTTCTAAATAAATAAGAAGAAAAAAATGAATGTTGAGTTTCCTTATCATGAAAAAGGATCAAATCGAGCTCCTTGTAACGGAAGTGAAAGTGATACAGTTTCTTGTTGCGGCGAAGGAGAGAATTTCTTTTCACTCCCTTCTTATTAACAATTTATGATCCTTGAGCCTATACTAACAATCCATATAGCCAATTCTCCGCTTTCAGAAATCATATAAATTTTGGTCAAGATTCATGTTCTTCCACTATTTTACTTATATATTTAGGTAGGTAAGTGAAGACGAGCTTCCAACAGATGAGCTTCATTCTCTCCAAAAGAAAGAATGAGATGTTCTAGTTGTAGTTGCTCAGGAACAACCAATCTTCTTGACCTCAGGAAGAGGGTGAATTCCTTCTGAATGAGAGCATGCTCAGCTATCATTGGACTTGCCTCCCACTTCCATCCGATCCATACAGGAGGTGATGCAGGATGTCCAATGAAGGATGGAAAAGCAACTAATCGTTATCCTATTCAACCCCGTCTAGCCTAACTTCTTCCTACCGACCCCATCTTATTCGGGGGTGAGTGAGGGATCGCCACGGGTGACAATGGCATCCCCAGGTTAGCGAAAGATGAAATTGAATACGTAACAGATGAAATTGAATACCTAACATGCCTCATTATCCAACCTAACATTAGGGTAGGTTCCTCCCATTACCCTTCCTTCCTACAGGAGGTGAGGGGCATTACCCTTCCAGGGGGTGTGGGTATACTTCCGGTTGTCAATTACAAATTAGTAGTTGAATTCCATCCCGATCTATCTGGCCAGAGTTTATTATGATTAGTTCACTCCCATCCTCTTACCAGACCCACAGTTGTTTGTTTCTTTCCATTGATCTGACTAGGAAGTCTACTTATGGCTTGTCCTCCCATCCAAAAGCAATGCACCTTACTATAAACGAAGTCGAGATTTGAGATTATCCCATCTGAACTTCCTATATATAGTTATCCTCGTATAGCTTCCTTCCAGATATAACCGGTGGGACTACACCCCCACTCTTTTTTTAGGACCAATCCTACTTTCTATTCTAAGTTGGTTGAGGCTCTATTCCTACTTTCAATACTAAGGTGAGGAATTCCTAGGGCCCGGGGAATCTGTTACCATCAAGATAATTCTCTTCCTCGGGCTAGGCTAGCTATCCAAACAAAAGTAGTTCTCTTCCCCGGTCGAGCTAGCTAAAGTATTTCGGTCCAGTAGAAGCAGTTTTTCAAATGCATGGAGGTATCACTGGGGGTTCAGGATGGAACTTTGTTAGACTCTCCATCCGCCCTAACTTAATTGAATTCTAGAGAAAGAGTTATAACTCCATCCAGGGAGGCCAATATAACGTATGTAAGGCCTACAGAGCCTTGCCTACTCACCATTCAGGTTCATTCTCCTCGTTGAGGTTCAATTTACTTCTTGGGTGGGGGGTCTTACAGTCGAGCTTGCTTATGCATCCTCTTAAAGGATAGAAGAATGGTTTATAAATTCCCCATTTATCAAGATTGGCTAAAGGAAAGTACTGCCTAGTGGAACTAATTAATGACCATGTCCTTTTCATACGACCACCCTTGGAGTACCCAAATAAATCGATTTTGCATCACTGTTCTCAAGGGTCTTGGAGGGTGGTGTCGTATATTCACTCGTGTTGTGCTACGGTCCATCCAAACCAATGTTGTCAATTTTGGTTCGGATGATCCAGAGGAATCACTCAAATTGACTTGCAATAAAAACTTTTCAAATGACCGGTGGAGATATATTTAGCGAAAGGAAAAGCTTTTATTGTGGCCTGATATTCTTTTCCCTTTCGAACACTTTTACGAATTTTTTTTTTGATCTAGAAGTAGGCTTTCTTGGAACTGCCATAAGGAAATGGGGTTAATTTCATATATTGGATGTGAAAGACATCTTATGTATTTAATTTAT
>APFE030602203.1:246375-300185 GCA_000404065.3 Pinus taeda | reverse complement strand
AAATCTTTGTGTATATGTGTTTTATGTGTTATGCTCTCGCATTGTTTATTTTCTGTGTTTTAGAATTCGTATGCAGGTAATTTATGTACGGGGTTAAAACCTACAAGAAGAAGAAGCTTCTGTAACACGATTTTCATTAGTTGATTTCTACAAATGAGAAGCAACGATTCCTTTCTTTCTTCTTTAAATACAAGAAAATGCTAGTACACATCAGGAGAAAACTCTTGATCCTTTTGGTAGGCTTCTTTATATGATTGAACTTTGTATAAAATGTCATCATAAGGTGAGTTTTCATGCATATCTTTCCTCATACTGTATGAAATGCAATGGTTACATACAATCCCTAGGGGACCATGATATTTAAAATGGATTAGGGCTAAGTAGGTTACATGGAAAGCTAACAATTCCTTTTTGGCATGTGCATGGTTTTATAAAGTATAAATTCCAATATGAATGGAAATCTTGGCCAAATTCTCTTGGAAAATTTTTGTAAGTCACTGGAAATTTCAGTTTTGACTGTTTGGTAAGCTATCTCCTTGTAAATTGTTCTATCAAGAACATATAGGGCTAGGGCATGTAGATATGCTTGAAATCCATATATTATAAGTTAGGAAATGTTTTCATAATAATACTGATCACCAATAGGAGAAATGCCACGTTTGTCTTCTTCATAGATTCACAGGGATTTTATGCGAACAAACTTCTCATGAATGGGAATTATAACATAATGGAAAATTTGGTAAAAATGATCACCATAATTTAATAATACCAGTCACCAATAGGATAAATTCCATGTTTGTCTTCTTCATAGATTCAGAGGGATTTTATGCGAAGAAACTTCTTATGAATGGGAATTATAACATAATGGAAAATTTGGTAAAAATGTCCTCCCAGCTTTTCAAATGATTATATATGAATGGGAAGTCGTTCAAAGGGGGTCCATTTCCAACCCATTAAAGGAAATGAAGCTAAGAATCAAATGGCATCCATGATGTAAGCAAACATGTAGAGTGGAGATAAAATTTGTCCGTCTTGGAGGCTCTGAAAATTTTGACATGTTTACATATAATTTTGGAAAATATGGTGGCCCAATTAAAAGAATACCCTTCCAAAGTCCTCTCCATAAGAGGAACCAAATCTAATGGAATGGGTAACCCCCTTTCTGTCAAAGGCTCTTCAGAGTATGGCATTGATAAAGGAGGCTCCAAAATTCAAAGGGGCAATTGTATATTCTCTTGAAGCTTATTCGTTAAGAATTTCTTCATTAATTCTCCAAGGTTTTATCAACACATGCATAGATTTTACATACTCAACACATTCTTTCTCAGTGAATTTATGCCTAACTTGAGGATTATACTAGAGTTGAGATTCAAGAAGTTTATACATAACCTAGAGACTGTCAAGTCAAAAGAGCCCACATTGACGCCTAAAGTAATTCATATAGAATGCATAGGCACATATACATTATTTACAACCCAAAAAATCATATCAATATATGTAAGAATGATGGGTTGTGCAGTGATCTTATGCATTGTTGATTGTGCAACTTAATGCAAGGTCTTATCTAGAGTTCCAACTGCTCCAACTTTTTCCAACTCAATTTCCTCTTGTAGGTTTTAACCCCGTACAGAAATTACCTGCATACGAATTCTAAAACACAGAAAAATAAACAATGCGAGAGTATAACACATAAAACACATATACATAGAGATTTTCCCACTGGATCCCAAAACCGGGACTACCAACGTGATTTTTCATCATGTTTCTTTCAATGTTACAATACATATTTATACATGCCAAAGCATCCAATACCATGGACCGAAAACCATCGCGTCCAATACCATGGACCGAAACCCATCGCGTCCAATACCCTGGACCGAAAACCATCGCGTCCAATACCATGGACCGAAACTCATCGCGTCCAATACCATGGACCGAAAAACCATCGCGTCCAAAAAACATGTGCGAAAATCATGCACAAAACCATAGGTGGTCTGCCCAACCTAATATAGGGTACAAAACCAAACCTTTTCGTGGCGTTGCCCCGAACCCCATAAAGTGGGGTTACGGGTGCCCTTCAAACCCCTTGTTAACTGCATGGAAAGAAATAACACAACCCAACACCTCTAATCTTCCTTGAAGTTCATCTTTGAGCACATTATACATATTATTCCAAGTGGACACTCCAACATATGTTTTCTTAATGACTATATAAAAAAAAATACTATTGTTGGGATTTTTTTCATCTAGGTCTTCTATCATTGGCTTCTAAGCTCTCTACACTTTCTTGGCTTGCTTACCCATAATTGGAATTATGGAGAAACTTTCAGAGTGAGAAGCCTAAGGTTATGGAGAAGAATAGAATTGTAGAAAGTTAGTTTATAATTTCAAAACATATTGAATGCTTCGAAACAAATAATCAATGCCATGTACTCAAATACACAAATGTTATTAACATTCAAACTCTATGAATAACATGCAAAGTCACATCCGCAAAGGTTGATACTTTTCCGCAAAGGTGCTTCATTTAATGATAATGTTTAAACATTAATCTCGATAAGTATTAATCAAACTCAATTAATGTTAATCAAAACCGTAAAACTTTTGTTGTGATTGCATGATGCTTCGAAAAAATGACACAACATGATGGTAAAATATGTTCATAAAAGAACAAGAAAATTAATGTTTTCAAACCTTTTCGCTCGACTCGATTAGTACTTTCCATCGTGGTTGATGACGTGCGCATAGTGATGATGTGTGTGTCAAATGACATGGACATGTGGCAATAGGAAACATGATTTGGAATATTTATTTGGCTGAAAATGAGCAACACGTGGCAAGGTCGTGGAGGGACAGGTGGTCTATATGAGTCACATAGTGCCAATGTGGAGTCTCGAGGCCATACACCTTAGGACTCATTCCTTGACTCAGTTTTCAAGGCTTAAGCTTCTCCAATTCCATGGATTAAGTAATTTTATGAGACTTTTTACTTTCTTCTTTGTTTTCAATAAATTTACAAGCGTTGATTGTGAAGCTTGGAAAATTCATTCTTGTTTTTAAATAATATTTTTTAGCAATGTGGGTGGGAATATGTTTTGTTGCAATTATTTTTGAATTTAAAGGTAAATTTGGAGGATTTTCTCGTGCACTTGAACCTGTTACATGTGCAATATTTGTAAAACAATATATGTAAATCATATGAGGGAAAAAATAAGTAACTATAATTTAAACATGGAAATGAATTTGAGCTTACTATTGCTTTGTCCTCATCAATGTTGCTACCTTTGATTTCTAGGATGTGTTGTACCCCTATCTTTGTTGTTGAAATACAAATAACATCAATTGTTCCTAGTGGAAGTGGATTTATGTTATGCGGCAAATTTTCAATTGTTGTATTTGGAAAAAAAATTGATGTTCTACACAATCAAGAGGTATGTTTTCTCTAATGCTAGAATTATTTTAGTGAGAGTGTTTTCTCAAAGTCACCACCATCATATTTATGTTTTGGAATTATTTTGAAATTTGTGATAGAAATTCCAGCATTTACAATAATTTTGTGTTGATGTTGCTCAATAAGTTGTGTAAGGATGAGCAATGTTAATCTCATTTTAACCTTCCTATCTGTCAAATTTGCACAAAGTATTTGTCGTGCCTTGTTTTCTTTGTCCGAAAAAGTTTTACATGTAACCAACACATCACCATGGAAAATGAATCCTATTATATTGTTGTTGATATCATCAATGGATATAGGTATAGACTGCAATGTTTTTTCGTGGTCATAAGCATTATGTTGCAATTAATTCTTGAAAAGAAAAAAATATGATATCCAAGTGGCTAAACTTGGAGAGAACTACCTTTTCACTTTTGTTTCTTTTGAGGTTTCTACTTGTTTGGTTGTGTCTGGTGTAATTCCTACTTGTGTAGTTGTTCTTGTTGTCATTTCTACTTCTTGGCTGCATTGATGTCAATGATGCTTAGCAGTGTTTATCCTTGTGATCATCATTTATATGCTCTATAGTGGTCTAATGGATGGTCTCTTGTGTTTGGAATAATGTCTCAAATTTGCATGTCCATTCATTTCTATGTTGTATAGTAGTCTAATGGATGGTATCCTATGTTTGGAACAAAGTCTCAAAGTTTCATGTCCATACCCTAAAGTTGAGCTGCAAATTGATGGGAGAAGGCTTCTAAAAGGAGGTAAAATCAGGGTAATCCAGGTTACCTAAAGACGACCTATGTTATAATGTTGGTGAAAAGTGTATTGGGGTGTGTTATAACGCACTGCCCAAAGGGACGACCTGTGTTATTCCCTATAGGTGGCTTTACCTAGATTCCATGTGCTTTCTATTCAATTCCATGGATGTCTACTATGTTATTTACTCATGGTCAATGGTCTAATTGTCCGAGAATTTTTTCTACTCATCTAAAAGGTGATAAAAGTTGAAAGGTTGAGGAGAAAACATTATATATATGAGAATACCTTGAGGAGTTGCAGTTGGATGGACTGATAGAGTGTGACATTGAGAGGGAATTGAGAGAGAAGCAGTGTGGATGTAGGAGCATACTGAACATCTGAAGATAATCAAAGTTTATTGTACAGATCCCAAACATTGTTGTATATAGGTAGCAGTGATCAAAGTTCATGAAAATTTGCAAAGTATTGTTTGATTGAGAGAGAGGACTTGTTAAGGAGATTTGTTGTTGTTGATTTATCAAGATTATGTTGTAGAGAGAGTTGCTTTGATGATTCGGGTTTAGTTTGAAACATTCTGAAAAGTGACCCTAGAGAGTTACAGGGATAGTGGCTCCTTGTTGTTGGTGGCCAACTAAATTTTTACAAGGTTAGTGGCTCCTTGTTTGTCCAGCTAAATTGTGAAAGGGGTGGTTTCTCTTTGTTGGTGGCAGCCATATAAATTGTCATAGAGGTGGTGGATCCTTGCTGGTAGTGTTCAGCGAAACTTTGTATGAGAAATTTATGATTAATTGAATAATCACAGCAACACAATGACATCAGGGTGTTTTTTCTCCCCTTGAGGGTTTCCACCATAAATATATTGTGTCTCATTGTGCACGATTATTTAATGTGTCATGACTCTTATGTGTTGATTCTTGATGTAGTTGCATGTTCAAATTACTGCTTATTAATTTATTGGAAAACAAATTTAAAAAGTTTATGATTTCCATCACTACTGATTCACCCCACCTCCCAATGGTGATCTACATTTCTAACAAGCGGTATCAAAGTTGGTGCCTTTATTACAACTTAATCACTAAAAGGTGGACTTGGGCGAATCATGGGTTATCAAGATGGTCCATTTCTTAATGCCACAAATTTCCAATTGTGGAGAGAGAAGGTAAAGTCAGAAATATCTGCTTCAGGATCTACAATTTGGAAAATGGTGATAAATGGATATGATGATAAACCCCTTTCAAATCAAGCTCATCTATTCGATGCATAGGATAGATGTATAATGTATGAAAACCTTCACGATCAGCATGTTGATAAAATAATGGATCTCAAGATTGCAAGAGAGATATGAGATATGTTGCATGCACTACATAGAATAGAAATCCAAAGAAATAATGGAAAAAAGGAGAAATTGGTGGAATATTAAGCCAAACTTAGTGTAGCATTGGCAGAAATAGAGAAACTCTCAGTAGAAAATAGAGATTTGAAAAAAGCTTCTCCAAATTTTTGATGAGAAGGAATGTTCTTTCAAAGAAGAATTCATTAGATTAAAAACCCATCTAGAAGAATGAAGGCGAGTTGAAGAGGGAATGAGGAAGCAGTATAGAGAAAAGGAGGATGAGTGTGAGAGATTAGATGTTGAATTGGTTTCATTATACATCTGCCAAATCAGATCACATCTTGCACATAGGAGAAACCAACTTCATTGTAGCTACAAGAAAAATGGACGAAATTTGTAACAAAGTTGTAAGAAATAAAGACATCAATAGAACCAAGAGTCAAACAAGGAGTTCAAGAAAGAAAAGGTAAATATTATTTCAAGAACAGCACCAAGAATATCATTCTCACCCTCGGGAGAAGTGAGATGCTTCAGTTGTCAGAATCTTGGGCATATTGCAGTTAATTGTAGAAGCATGTAGAAGAAGATGTAGTTGGATAGAAGGCCCTATCAAGAAAACAACTAAGGAGGACTGCCCCCTTCACAAAGTTCAACATAACTTAGGTATAACATTCCTTTTTATGGTTACTGCTACTCATGCAATGATTTTGGCCATAAGGGTATTGAATGCAAGTCTTATGCAAAGAGGAATAAAAGGAATATCGGGAGATACAAGCCATTTCCACTATTCCTTGGATGCATTAGATGCTTTACATGTGAAAATATTGGCCACATCACCAAATATTGTAAGCTACCAAGGTTCTTAAGGTCATCCATTCAAAGACCAAAGTTCATGCAAAACAAACTAGACAAAAAGGAAGTGAGAGATCCACATGTTACAAATGAACCCCTCAAAGTTTGGAGGAAGAAGGAGCAATAAGAGTGTGCAAGGAGGAACTGAGGCTTGCATAGTCTAAAGGGGAGCATAATATCATCATGATATTACATGTAGAATCATTTAAGGTTTTTCCATAGTAAGAGTAGTGCATGTGAACATATTTTCTTATTGAGGAGGTGCATGAACTCAGGGGTAGATGTGGAAGGTTTACTTTATGCTACTGGTTCATCTTTGTCTTCAACATTGATATTTATTGGTTCATCCATGAGTAGTTGTTTTGATGTATGCAACTAGGGTCTGGTCATGCTTATCCTTTTTTATGTTTATTTATGCTATTAATGTCACATATGATGAGGTTATTATGATTAGGGTTTGATAGAGGTTTTTTTATGTGAACATGAGAAAAAATATCTCCAGGAGAGTGTTTTCCTAGGTGTGGATATTATATGGAGATAACACATGTCCATGGGGAGCATCTCATATGCTTCTAGCGTTTCAGTGATTTATTGATGGTATTTTGGTCCCTTGCTAATAGAAGAAGAAAAAGACATTATTTGGAGGTGCTTGTTATGTTCTTATCTAAAATTTGTTTATTGCAGGAGTATGTACCTTGGTTTTACATGGCTTATGTGCTACCTCATAGTTCTATATGAGTTAATATGTAGCTATTTTTTATTATCTTGGGGAGGAAATTTGTAGTCATATTAATGGTTGTTAGAGCTCATGATTTTCCATTGCCATTATTATATAAGAAAGTTGTATATGATTCTAGAAAGAAGGAGATTGTTATGCTTGTGTTGTTGCTACAAATAGCACAATGATGGTGGTGTATGGTTTCTACAACTTGTATTGTTCCAGCGACAATTATTTTTAACCAATACATAGAGGAATTAGGAGCTAATCACGATGGATTTATGTTATGATTTTGTTGCTATTGTATAGATCAAGATTGTTGGTTGTTGCACATTTGATATATTATTTTCTTGTCCACTCACCAATGTTATTGATGATAAATATCTACTTAGGTTTTATGTGGTGATGTTGTTGTTGGAGATTTTACAACAAGAGTATGTTGATGTATTGACTCGTTTGCTACTAGAAATGCTCTTGTTACTTCCTAATTTGTTATCCTGAGGTAGTTCTTGTGTTGCAGGAGTATGGCTCTATGTTTTTGATCCATTTGGTGTATGATTCTTATATTGATGAGGAGGATTTTTGAAGTGATATGTATTGATGCTACGACTACATCATTGTATATATGTTGTTGCTACTAGTTCAAAATTATCTTGTAGAGGTTTATGCTCCATATGGTGGTTGTTTTAATTCCATGTTTTTGCTACAAAGAGTTGATACCTAGTGTTGATTGGTGTGTTATGTTGATGATTATTGATGTTGCTTCTATGAGGGTTTTCATGTTTAAAAGAGCCTTCATTATGTTTTCAATATATTCTAATATTAGGGAACTGAGCATTGTCATGTATTGTTGATTTTTGTTGCTGAGATCTTAGAATATGGTCGATATTTTTAGATTTTGACACATTTTATCATGAGATATGTATTGTGATTATTTTGCTGCTATGTAGAACACATATTGCTGCTCATAGATGTCATGTACTTGCATTATATCATTGTATTAGGTGTTCACTGAAGAGAGGACTCTTATGTGCATTTGAATAGCACCTATGACAATCATGCATGGGCTTTTGGACAAGATAGTTTATGTTTTGTATCATCATGTATAAAGGTGAGCCACGATTTTCGCAATGTGTTGCAATGGATCATATTGTTTTAGCCATCCATGTATCTTGTTGATTTTATTATTGGGTCATGTTGGTTTTGTAGTCATGAGTCAAGCATGCTTTGAGAGAGAGATATGATAGTTGTATAAACCTTTTATGGGATGTTGGGCATCATTATTAGAGCCATGTATTTCATTGCATATCATATTGTCATGATGCTTTGATGGAGTCCTTGATTCGGTTGATGTAGCCTCTTGCATGAATCAAGGAAGCATAAACAACAATGATTATTAATGAACAAATATTTGATGAATCATTTGTAGATCTCCTTACATGGTTAGGAGGAGCATGGACATCATGAGAGGATACGTAGTATTTTCTAGAGAAATTATTGACAACTAAGATCCTTGTTTTGCATGCTTATCTTGTATAATAAATCAAGTTTCATTAAAAGATTCATCAATATCATTTTTGTGGCAACATAGTGTCCAGTCCCTTAGGGGGAATTTGCCACATTTCAGAGTGTACCTTGTGGGATTATGGAATTTTTTCTACAACCATGTATCTTATTGCTTAAGACTTGTATCTCATGCTGTAATTATTGTCAAATCATTTGGCTACGTATGTGTTGAGTCTCTTGCATGTGATAAGGAGGAATTGGTAGAGTAGATATGATGTATAGTAGTGTGGAGAAGATGGTTTCATCCCATTACAGGTTCAAGGAGATCATGTTCATCTTGAAGAGCGCATGGAATTTGTCTTGATATGTTTTTCCCCTTGCCATTAATATGAAAGGGGGAGAAAGATTCAACTCAGCTTCGGTTATCAGATTCAAGAAGGAAGAGTAGGTTCAGGTTGACATCAATGTCAAAGAAGGAGATTGCTAGAATTGTAGTGTTTCCATTGATATCAACTAGTGCTTAACAGTTTTTAGCCTTGTGATCATCATTTCTATGATCTATAGTGGTCTAATGGATGGTGTTTTTTGTTTGGAATAGTGTCTCAAGGTTGCATGTCCATTCATTTCTATTCTCTATAGTGGTCTAATTGAAGATCTCACTTGTTTGGTACAATGTCTCAAAGTTTCATGTCCATACCCTAAAGTTGAGTTGCAAATTGATGGGAGAAGGTTTCAAAAAGGAGGTGAAATCAAGGTAATATAGGTCCTCCCTTCTGGACGTGCGTTATAACACAACCCAATAGACTACTCAAGTTCAAATTCAATGATCAAATTCAAGAATGAAGATTAGGATCAGGTTGGCATTAATGTCAAAGGGGGAGCTTGTTGGAATTGTAGTGTTTCCATTGATGTCAACTAGTGCATAATAGTGTTCAGCCTTGTGATCAACATTTCTATGCTATATAGTGGTCTAATGGATGGTCTCATGTTTTTGGAATAATGTCTCCAAGTTGCATGTCCATTCATTTCTATGCTCTATAGTGGTATAATGGATGCTATCTTATGTTTGGAACAATGTATCAAAGTTGCATGTCCATGCCCTAAAGATGATCTGTAAATTTATGGGAGAAGAATTCAAAAATGAGTTGAAATTAGGGTAAAGAAGATTTCCTATAGAATACTTTCATCATAACGTTGGTGAGCAGGCTATAAGGGTAGTGGCTCCTTGCTGGTGGTGGCCAGCTAAATTATGAAAGGGGTGGTGGCCAACTAAATTGTTATAGGCATGGTGACTCCTTGCTAGTAGTGGTCAGCTAAACTTTGTATGAAAAATATATGATTAATAGAAGAATTAGAGCAATGCAACAATAATAGGGTGTTTTTTCTCCTCTTGAGGGTTTCCAATAGAAATATATTGTGTCTCATTTTGCATTATTTTTTTGTGTCATGGCTATTATGTGTTGGTTCTTGATGTAGTTGCATGTTCAGATTACTGGTTATATGATAGGTTATTAATTGTTTACTTTATTGGCAATTTTTTTTTAAGTTTGTGATTTCCATCACCACTGATTCAGCACCCCCCCCCCCCCACCCCCTTCTCAATAGCGATCTACATTTCTAACACGCCTTTTCTTGTGTCTCTTGTCATATCATTGGAAATATATTTAATTGATATCGGTACATAATCAAACAATTATTTCCTATTCACAAGCATTGTATTGGAATTAATTCTTGAGAATACAATACATTTGATATTAAAAGTTTCAATCAATAGACAAAATCAATAATTATATGTTTTTCAATACTAAAATAAACCTATAGAATCAATCATTTTAATGCTTCTTTTTTTTTTAAATCTATCTTTACATATTTTCATTTTATGCAAGTCACATAGGTTCTAGCATAGGCACAAACAATTTTATCATCTAATATAACCAAGAGGCTAAGATGTGTTAATTTATGGTATGTTCTATGCTTATAGCAGTTTACTTATCTTTCTTATTATTATCCACAGATTAGCAATCACATGTACATAAAGTAAAGTGTAGATAGAACATTAAATGATCGACAGAAAACAAGCCAAGACAAGAGACACAAGATTTGATGGCTAGCCAGGGACAAATCCCAATATGGGGAAACCCTTTGATCAAATCTTCCTTTATCTTCAATAATTCAGCAGAGAGAAATAGTACATAAATATGATTTACATCAATAGCAGCAAACCCTAGATCAGCCAAACTAGGGTAGACAATATCTTGCAAACCGATTGTCGGATCGACTTGATTCCTTCACCAAAAAATGTGGCCTTAAGAGGAGATCCAAATTCACCTATAGCGAAGTTCTGAGGAGGGAGTCTGATGGTAAATGCTAGTCAAACTTCTGATCTGCAGTTGCAGCCCTAAATTCTGCACCTTCCTTCCACATGTGTGATAGAAGGGTCTCTTTCTACACAATAGGAGAAGAGCCACTTTTCTACGCAGGAGAGAGAGAGAGATGTGATGAGATGAGTAAGACAAAATGAGGAAAAGACCTCATGTATTTATACACAACTTTTGATGATTGAATAGATGTGATTGTTGGGCTTCTGAGCCTACATGAGTTGCAATTCGGCTTGATAATTATTCCATAATCAAAATAAATTCATATCTCCATAAATACTTATTAGAATCAGGTGATCTTTAGATCAATCCTACATCTCTCGACGAGAGAAATATAATAAAAATATTATCAACCATGAATAAGATGACCCACATGGAGTTTGACCCTAGTTGTAAATTTTAACACTCCCTCTCAACTAGGGAGAACTCCATCTGCAATTTGCTTGTCGGTTGCTACTATTCATCCATCAAATGCACTTCCCTCTATAGCTTGACCCCTGCTCTGCTTTGCTCTACCATGCCTACTCTATTCTGTTCTGATCTGCTCTGCTCTGTTTTATTCTGTTATGCTCTTCTTTGTCTGAATTATGAAGAAGAAGAAATGATCGAGGATGTATCATACTAACTCAAAGTCAGTCTCAGAGTGTGTACCATTGGTCCCAGACCAGTCTCAACCGACCTAAAGTTAGCATCATAGTGGGTACAACTCCTACCACTGGTCCTAGACAAGTATCATCCTCCACTGACTCAAACTCGGTCTCAAAGTGTGTAGTCTCAGAGTGTGTACCACTGGTCCCAGACCAATATAAACCGACTTGAAGTCAGTTGCATAGTGGGTACAACTCCCACCACTGGTCCCAGACTAGTACCATTGATCCCAGATCAATGACGGTCATCTTAGCATAGGGAGTACGGTAGATACAACGATACGTCCATCGGTGCTATTATGGTCCCTATCCTCATTTTCTTGCTCATTGATCAGATGAGAGGTACTTCCCATGAGTCCCAGACTACATGGGTAGGATGCCTCAACAAGAAAACTATTCAATCCTATCCTCACAGGATAACTAATCATCCTGCTACACAATCGTCATGGAGAACACATCATCCAGACCTCACAAGACAACTAATCATCAAACTCTGTGAATGCAGTGATCCTGACATTTGCAAATGTAATGCAGTTAGAATGTTCAGACCAATATCGAAAGAAATCTTGGATCATGATGAGATTTCTAGAAATTATTTTACACAAATGGTTAATGCTGTTGATTCAAAACTCAAAGAAATGTATAAGGGATTGCTAATGACCCATCTTCAATAGTCCAAGTCACAGCAATATCAAGAACAACAAAAGACACAAATAAATCATCAACATAGCTATATTCCTTCTGCAGCCTTATTTTCAGTTGATGGTCTAACAAGACAATTCAGACAACAAATAATTGAAGATGATATTCCTCAAACACTTCCTAAAATTATTCAAGCTATCAAAGATCTCAGAAAAGAAGTCAGAGAGAATAGAAGGCTATGTATTGAAGCACATCAAGGGCACAATATACATTCTTTACATGCGCAACCCACAAAAGGAAAATCTTCACAGAAAGAACCAGAAATACAACTTGATCCATATTGTTGAGCCCTAAAACTACCTCTTCTACATACTTTCCTAGACCTTTTTCCCACACCAGTGCCTCATAAGCTGTCAAAGATCATTACCTATTGATTCTAAGAGTGCATTTAAGTGGTTTTCTAACTATATTTTTGTGTTTTCTATTTGACTTAGATTTTGCTCATCAGTTGCGGAATGCAGCCACTTTTCGCAGCTGACTCGTGATTCTGCGGTTGTTTTTATTGATCTATAGGTTTCAGGTGTCAGCAAGTAAAATGAGGCACGTGGGTAGTTCAGGAATGATTTGGACATGGACCAGGTCCTATATGTTCAGCCAAATTCTTAAAGAAAAGCCTTGGTCAAACAATGGTCAAACAAGGAGTCCTACAACAAATAGGTCTTTGTTTTTCAACACGTGAAAGGTCTGAGACCGTTCCTAGATCTGTGGATCCCTTTTGACAACTGTAGACTGTCTCCACGATGCAAATCCAACATCCACCTTTTGTATATTGAATGATCATGGAAACCAAGACGCTAAGCTCATGGGTTCTGTCTTTTTACGTGTCCTCTGCTGAAGGTTTTTCATAGAAAAACAGTTATGTAATTTCCTCTATAAATAATGTGTTTGCAAATACATGTAGCTAGTTTTTGATATAGCCTTGCTGTTAGTTTATATACTATTGTCGTAGCATTAGTCCTGTTGTTGTAACGAGAGGATAATTCCTCTATTTTGAAATAAAAAGACTCTGTTTCTTATGACTGTTTGAGCATAATTTCATATTGACAACATATTAACCAAGGCTGTGCAGAGGGCCCCTACTGGCTGAGATTTTGTTTCTTTATTTCTGTAAAGTCTTCACGTATCGTTTTCCTATTTCCATTGTAAATATTTCTTAGCTTGTTCACATGTATATATATTTCATAATTCATTTATGGTGTTAATGTTTCATTCATGTACATGATTTTCCAGCATTGTATATTTTTTCTAACACTGATTAGTGTGTTTCAGGATAGGTTATGCTCGAGAATTTTCATATAATTTTTGCATCAAATAGTGACATGAGATTGGCCTCTCTGCTGAATTTTTTTTTTTTTTTTTCAATTTCAGTTATGCTATGATTTCAGTCTTGTTTATTTGTTGTTGTTAGCTAGTTTAGATATCAAATTCTTCATGACATTTGATGTTATCTCCAGAGCCATGGATTAACCCTGAAAAGCTACTTGGTGAGCTATTGGATTATGAGTGAAGTGATTTGATTTTACTTTCGTTTCTGCAATTAGATATCAGGGTCTTCATGTTATTTGATGTTATCTCCAGAGCCATGGCTTAACCCCAAAAAGCTACTTGGCAAGCTATCAGATTATAAGTGAAGTGACTTGATTTTACTTTCATTTGCAAGTAGGTAATTCAGATACCAATTCTTCATGTTATTTGACGTTATCTCCAGAGCCATGGCTTAACCCCGAAAAGATACTTGGCGAGCTATCGAATTATAAGTGAAGTCAATTGATCTTACTTTCATTAGTCTGCAATTTTTGGTTTTTTTGAGTGCAATAGTTTAACTTTTATTTCTGTATTTAGATGAGCAGCAGAGACAGTGATTTCATGATCAGTATTTCGTCATTTGTTTGATTTGAATAGCTGCACATTTACATTCCTGTTCAAGTACTAGTTTTATCACTAGTATGTTTTGAGATCCTTTGAAGTGTTAAGATCTGGAAGTTATCATAAGGGACATAAAACCTTGTCTTAAATTTATATCCATACTTGCCTTCTAAAGTATTCTTAAAACTTAGGAATAGGATTTCCATTTGCATTAGGAGACAAACAAAGACAAAACCCCAAAACAAAACAAAATTGAAAATAATAAAAAGTAAGAAAGAGGTTGTCTTGCACATATAGTGTGCCACACTTCATCAGTTTACAACTCCCAGATTGATAATTAATGTAGCAATTTAGGACATACTAAATTGACTAAACACATATCATGATCCAATGAAAGGGATTTTCAAATCTGAAGACTTTGAAATTCCATATGAAGAATTTGAAGATCCTAGATCTGGATTAGGAATGAATCCAATAAACACAGATGTAATGTACTAGGTAAAAATGAAAATCATAACTGGTTCTTCCATAGAATGGTGGAAGGTTCTAATTGATACAGATTCAAGATTGAAAATAGTAAGCGGCACTGTAATTCCTTATCCTCAAAGACAAAAGACAATGTGTCCAGGAGTTGTTACTGCAAGTGGAGAAATCAAGACAATAAAAGAAGCTATAATAGATGTCTTCGTTTCTCAATCTGAAGGAATTCAAGTTCATGCTCCATTAGTCACAGGGCTTGATTGTGCTATGTACTTAGGAACTCCTTTCCTAAGCAATTTCAGAAGATATGGATGCACTTGTGATGAAAAATCACAGAAATGGGGATATTTTCTTCTCTTCAAAGGTATAAATTATTTCTATCCTTTTATTCATTCCAATTCTCCTAATAGATTGAGCAGAATTAACAGGTTACAAAATACCTTGGCAAAAATGGAGAAGGAGAAAGAAATGCTCAAGATTGATGAAAATCTTCTACAAGGCAAACTTGAAAAAGAAACAAGTGGGATCTCTCAGAAACTAAAATCTTGTTGTTATGAAGATCCAAAAGCCTTTTGGCATATTCATAAACATGAGTAGAATTGCCTTTCAAAAAGGAATTTCATGGAAAACTCAGAAGATCAAAAGCAATATTGTTGAATTCTGAACAACTCAGATATTGTAAAGAAGAAATAAAATCCTTACTGCAAAAAGGCTTGATAAAAAAATCTCACAGCCTAATTGCTTGTTTTGGATTTTATGTCAACAAATACTCAAAGATTATCAGAGAAAAACCAAGATTGGTAGTAAAATACAAGCCTTTGAATAATATTCTTGATTATGATGCTTATCCCTTGCCAAAGTCCTCAGTGCTTTTGTCTCAGATATCACAGTCAAAAATCTTTTCCAAGTTTGATTTAAAGTTTGGTTTCTAGCAAGTAGGGATAAAAGAAGAACATAAGTGGAAAATAACTTTTTCAGTACCAGAAGGACATTTTGAATGGAATATTATGCCCTTGGACTAGTAAATGCTCCATCCACCTTCCAGAGGATTATGGATGAAACTTTTGAAGGTATGGATGATTTATTGAAGAAATATATTGATGATGTTCTAATTCATTCTGTAGATATTCCCTCTCATATAAAGCATCTCAATATATTCTACAAGAGAGTCAAAGAAAAAAGTATAGTTTTATCAGATTCAAAACTGAATTTATTTCAAACTATGATAGATTTCTTGGGATATGTGATTCAATATGGATCATATTACATTATGCAACATAGTCTTGATTTCATAGTTAAATTTACAGACAGAATCACTGATAAAACTCAACTATAAAGAATCTTGGGTAGTTTGAATTACATCTCCAAATTTGTTAGACATTATGCCCAAGACAGCGTCTTATTAAATAAAAGATTGCAAAAAGATCCGATTCCTTGGACAGAGGATTTAACATAGGCAATTGTATAATTTTGTAGAATTTTTCCTACAATCAGCTAGCTTTGATACCATGTAAAACTTTTTCTACAAATCAGCTAGCTCTGGTACCATGTAGAAATTTCCCACCTGTAGATAATGCAATGTACTAAAGCAAAACACTTGATCTACTTCTGCAAACAATTTAGTGGAAGCTTAATCAACCATGAGCAACATCAATAAGAACACATATAACTGATAAGAAGGAATCAATCACACATAACACAAAATAATTTACCCGGGGAAAGCACCTACCTAAAACCCCATCTATGTATTATCATGCAAGTGGAAATATAGTCCGGATTACACAAAGCCTTAGCTCAAAAGCTATCCAACTCTCATGAAAATCCCTCTACTGCTCATAGACAGTCAAAGGCTTCTCACAAACCTTCTCCTTTGCCCTCCAAGCCTCCTATTTCTATGCACAGTTTTTCTTGGGTCCTCCAACTGCAACCTATGTGATTCTCACCTCACACACAACACTGACCTCTGAAATAACTACACAAACTTGAAGGAGATAAATCCTCATCATGAATGATATTCCTTTATAGGAAAAATATTCATCCAACTGATAGTGCCTGTCCCTTCTCCGATCTCAACTGGGTCTATGACAAAACTGACATGCATCAGTTATCCATGAGTGAATACTCAGTTATCTAAAAATAACAATTGCCACATGCATGCAAGCATCAACAAATTGTATCTCATTAATTTAACAACTTGTTAAATTAATCTAACTGAACTTGACTAAGTTAAACTAAGTTAATTGATCCTCTCAATATAGAACTCATCCTTAATTCCTTAATCAGTGGAGCAAATCAAGGACACATTCCCCAATTAGTGGAGAAATAATTGCATGTTCTCACAAAGACTTCAAGTTTGATTTTCCTTAACTAATTAACTCAAGGAGAATTAATTAATTAATATTCCAAACTGTTGGTAAGACCAAATTCGAATTTTACTTCCTATTTTAGACCAGGGACTGTCTAAAAATAGGAATCCAACTTGAACCGCTAAAAATAGAACTTCTATTTTTAGCACTTCCATTTTTCATTCCCTGTTGCCCAATCTAGCACTGATGCCCAAACTGCTATTTTTAGCAGTGCTATTTTTAGCACTTCTATTTTTAGCATTTCTTGTTGCCATTTTCAACACTCCCTCTCAACAAGAAAGGCTTCAACTAACACCCTCTGGAATGTTCTGCATGTAACACATATACCAAGTGTGGTTGCTCCAACAACTCTCGGAACAAAAAAAACTCGCAACTAACCTCTCCGTTGAGCTAGAAATATACTCTGATACTAAAGCTCTACCTGTTGTTGATAAGTGCTCCCTCTTTGACCTCTGAGTTGCTGCAACATTCCATGCATCTCGTACTGTTTCACACCTCTCTATGCCATCCTACACTGGTGCAAGACTCCTGTGCCTCTGGCATTGCTGCAGCCTACTAGCTCTACACAGTCCTGGGACTCCTGCACTGTAGCTCTCTCTGTAGCTCCATCCGCATCTATCTCTACCCAATAATTTAGTCCTACTACTCCTCATCGGGGCTCCTGTAGCAAAGTTGAATAAAAGAGGTTGGGTACCTCAAGGATCTTGCCCCCATATCAACCTTCGTGGGATGATCACTCCACATCGCCCCACCTCCTACCTGGAGGTATGGCTACATGTGTTCCCTTTGCCCACCTGGCTCAAATTGTCCCCCTACTGGAGGTCTCTACATGATTAGATGTCTCTACTCGATCTCCACTCAGCTTCCCCTATTGTGGCTGCTCCACAACCTCCTGACGTTGCTACACCAATCGTGGCTCCTCCACAATCGTCTGAGAATTTTTATGGCACTACATGTTGAGAGGTAATTTACTCTCCCTCTCAACCACCAAGTATCTAACCTTTGCCTTTCTCCTCAAGGCTTTGCATGCATCTTTAACCTCAAGTGCATATAGGTTCTTGGCTAGCACACCAATCTATTTCATATTTCCCACCGTCATGAAATTTTCTAGAAAAAGAGATAATTTTAAATCAGCGATATCTTCCTCATCCGAACTCCAATTCAACCGATTTTTTTATTTTTTTATTTTTTTATTTTTTTTATTTTTTTTTGGGTATTTTTCCGCAAGGAATCCAAATCTTCTATTTGTTTCTAAACATTTTGTATATATTTTCAGATCTTTTCTGCAAACTCTTGGCCCAAAACTCAAAACTTTGAAATCTCCTCTCAGTATATTGTTCTCCGCATTAATCACCTTTGCTCTGATACCATGTAGAAATTCCAACTGTAGATCACCTGATAATGCAATGAACTAAAGAAGAACACTTGAACTACTTCTACAAACAATTTAGCGGAAGCTTAATCAACCATGAGCAATAACAATAAGAACACATATAACTGATAAGAAGGAATCAATCACACATAACACAAAATAATTTACCCGGGGAAAGCACCTACCTAAAACCCCATCTCTGTATTATCATACAAGTGGAAATATAGTTCGGAATACACAAAACCTTAGCTCAAAATCTATCCAGCTCTCAATACAATCCCTCTACTGCTCAAAGACAATCAAAGGCTTCTCACAAACCTTCTCCTCTACCCTCCAAGCCTCCTATTTCTATGCACAGTTTTTCCTGGGTCCTCTAGCTACAACCTATGTGATTCTCACCTCACACACAAAACTGACCTCTAAAATAACTACACAAACCTGAAGGAGATAAATCCTCATCACGGATGAGCTTCCTGTATAGGAAAAATATTCATCCAACTGATAGTACATTATCCCTTCTCTGATCTCAACTAGGTCTCTGACAGAACTGACATGCATCAGTTATCCATGAGTGAATACTCAGTTATCTAAAAATAATAGTTGTCACATGCATGCAAGCATCAACAAACTGTATCTCATTAATTTAACAACTTGTTAAATTAATTTAACAACTTTTTAAATTAATCTAATTGAACTTGACTAAGTTAAACTAAGTCAACTGATCCTCTCAATATAGAACTCATCCTTAATTCATCAATCAGTGGAGCAAATCAAGGACACATTCCCCAATTAGTGGAGAAATAATTGCATTTTCTCACAAAGACTTCAAGTTTGATTTTCCTTAACTAATTAACTCATGGAGAATTAGTTAATTAATATTCAAACTACCGGTAAGACAAAATTCGAATTTTACTTCCTATTTTAGACCAGGGACTGTCTAAAAATAGGAATGCAACTTGAATTGCTAAAAATAGAACTTCTAGTTTTAGCACTTCCATTTTTCATTCCCTGTTGCCCAATCCGGCACTCATGCCCAAACTGGTATTTTTAGCATTTCTTGTTGCCATTTTCAATAGCAGTCAGAAGAATTAAAGGAAAAATTAGGAATATTTCTCCTTTAAGCACAGTCAATGAAGAATGGCCTAAAACCATCATTACATATGCCAGTGATATCGGATGGGGTGCAATTTTCTGCCAACATGATCCTAATAAAAAGAAAATGGAATATGAAATTTTCTAGTATGCCTCTGGAATATGGTCAACTACACGGAAAAATTCGTCCAACCTAAAGAAAGAACTTAGAGTTGTCTGCCTTGGCATTGCCAAATTCAAAGATTTTGTGATCTATAAACATTTTACAGTTAAAATAGATTGCCAAGCCCTTAAGTTTGCTATCCATAAATGTGACTTTGAAGATGCAGCAATGGTTATATGGATCATGACATTGGCCCAATATCGTTTTGACGTAGAGTTCATTTCTGGAGTTAAGAATTCCTTTGCAGATCTTATCTGTCGGGAATTTTTACAGAGAAATGATGTAAATAATCTCAGATGTAACGTCATAAGAAGATTAGAAAATGACATTCACATTGAATGTGTTGATGGTTCTCACACTTTGAATCTGCAGAAATCTCTACTCGATTATCAAGCAGATTGGTTTCCAATGAAAGAAATCAAATATCGGCATGGAACTAAACCACATTATTTCTCATGGGATGATTAAATGCAAAGAAATGATGAAGCTTTTTAAAACTTAAGTTTTCTTCAAGATTTGAGAAATCTTGATTTCACATTACATAAAGATACAGATGCAAATCTAATCTACTGTGAAATCTACATTGATCGCCTCCTATTTCCACCCAACATTCAGAACTCTGAAGATCTTGAATGCCAAGAGAAAGCCTGGTATACAAGTATATGTTTTGAAAATAAAACTAACTCGTTTTTCTATAATGTGCAGTTTTCTTTTAGATACCATGGAATGCAAGTTACACAAATTGAAGAACAAGAACTCACACCTGAATGGTTAAAAGAATGGTGGAATATTTATGATATTAGTCCTCTATGTTTTTACCCATTCTATCTCTAGTTATTACAACTTCCTGGATTTACAGAACCACGGGCACATCAATCAGGAACATTATACAAAAGGATTTGGATATCAGCAATATCACCAATTATCACATGCTTGCAGCACTCCGTGCCAATGGATCTTTTCATTGGTTTAGTACATGAAATCTTTTCTTCAGAAGATTCGGGGGAAATATGAGTGGTTGTTCACATGACTATGAGTCATTTCATGCCATGATAGATCTAGATTTAAATCCTTTTGGCCCACTACTTTTTTAGGATGAAGTACCAGAATATGATGAAGGACCAATTTGGGAATATGAGGAAGAAATTTACTCACAGTATTTTAATAATGACTCCTTGACTAGGTTCAGAGAACATCGTTATTCTCGTGAATAACTAGAACATTTTGTCATTTTGTAATGTCTTTCTCTCCGACTTTGGTGGTAGATAGGTTTTTTGTAAGGTTCCCTGAAAAAAATCTCTTACAGTGTAATCAATCCCACATATATATTTAAATAAAGGGATAAGGATAAATATAAAATATTTTATGATTGAATCACTGTGTGGATGTCCTTCGGGTTTCCCGAAAGCAGGATTCTCTCATATCTGATGTAAGGATTTGATTTTGACGTAAAGTAAGATGCTCTCATATCCGATACGGAGGTATCACCTCACCCAGTACTGGGAGGATCTATAAATAGATCAAGACTAGGGAGGGAGACATTCGGGCTAGGAGAAATTTAGAGAGCCTTTTTGCTTGAGAAGAAACTTTGTAATACTTGAGTTTTGAAGTTCATCAATAAAGATTCCTCAATTTCTGTAAATTTATGTCTCCTTTGTAGATTGGTTTGGATTCTATTCTGGAACTTGTATGAGCCTTGTCAAGGTTGAAGAAGTCACAAAGTCGCAGAAGTAGACCGTTGGGCCAGAGTTCATGTTTCGGCACGAGGATATTGTTCAGAATAATTGTCAGATATTGGAGTGATTAAGCAGACCTGGTATTTATTATGAACTAATACTCTTGTTGGAATTCGTATTTAAATATATTCAACAACAGATTCGTGATGCTAGATTGCACAGTAGAGGAGTCTCTTCCCTCTCTGTGATTAAAGTATCAGTCATGGATCTTGTTTATTTGCACAATCTAGCATCATGAATCTGTTATTGAATATATTTAAATATGAATGCCAACAAGAGTATTAGTTCATAATAAATACCAAGTCTGCTTAATCGCTCCAATATCTGACAATTCTTTTGAACAATATCCTCGTGCTGAAACATGAACTCTGGCCCAACGGTCTACTTCTGCGACTTTGCAACTTCTTCAACCTTAACAAGGCTCATACAAGTTCGAGAATAAAATCCAAAACAATCTACAAAGAAGACATAGATTTACAGAAATCGAGGAATCTTTATTGATGAACTTCAAAACTCAAGTATTACAAAGTTGCTTCTCAAGCAAAAAGGCTCTCTAAATTTCTCCTAGCCCGAATGTCTCCCTTCCCTAGTCTTGATCTATATATAGATCCTCCCAGTACTAGGTTAGGTGATACCTCCATATAGGATATGAGAGAATCTTACTTTACATCAAATCAAATCCTTACATAATATATGACAGAATCCTACTTTTGGGTAACCTGGAGGACATCCGCACAGTGATTCAATCATAAAATATTTTATATTTATCCTTATCCCTTTATTTAATAATATATGTGGGATTGATTACATTGTAAGAGATTCTTTTTCAGGGAACCTTACGAAAAACTTGTCTACCACCAAAGTCGGAGAGAAAGACATTACAAAATGACAAAATGTTCTAGTTGTTCATGAGAATAAGATCTCTGAACATAGTCAAGAAGTCATTATTAAAATACTGTGAGTAAATTTCTTCCTCACATTCCCAAATTGGTATTTCAGCATATTCTAGTACTTCGTCTTGAAAATGTAGTGGGCTAAAAGGATTTAAATATGGATCTAACATGGCATGAAATGACTCATAGTCATGTGAAGAGCCACTCATATTTCCCCCAAATCTTCTGAAGAAAAGATTTCATGTAATAAACCAATGAAAAGATCCATTAGCACGGAGTGCTGCAAGCATGTGATAATTGGTGATATTGTTGATATCCAAAATCCTTTTGTATAATATTCCTGATTGATGTGCTCGTGGTTCTGTAAATCCAGGAAGTTGTAATAACCGGAGAGACAATGGGTAAAAACATAGAGGACTGATACCATAAATGTTCCACCATTATTTAAACCATTCAGGTGTGGGGTCTTGTTCTTCAATTTGTGTAACTTGCATTCCATGGTATCTAAAAGAAAACTACACATTATAGAAAAACAAGTTAGTTTTATTTTCAAAACACATACCTGTATACCAGGCTTTCTCTTGGCATTCATGATCTTCAAAGTTCCAAAGGTTGGGTGGCAATAGGAGGCGATCAATGTAGATTTCATAGTATATTAGATTTTCATTTGTATCTTTGTGTAATGTGAAATCAAGATTTCTCAAACCTTGAAGAAAACTTAAAGCTTCAAAAGCTTCATCATTTCTTTTCATTTGATCATCCCATGAGAAATAATGTTGTCCAGTCCCATATCGATATTTGATTTCTTTCATTGGAAACCAATCTGCTTGATAATCGAGTAGAGGTTTCTGTAGATTCAAAGTGTGAGAACCATCAGCACATTCAATGTGAATCTCATTTTCTAATATTCTTATGACGTTACATCTGAGATTATTTACATCATTGCTTTGTGAAAATTCCCGACTGAGAAGATCTGCAAAGGAATTCTTAACTCCATAAATGAACTCTACATCAAAACGATACTGGGCCAATGTCATGATCCATCTAACCATTGCTGCATCTTCAAAGTCACATTTATGGATAGCAAACTTAAGGGCTTGGCAACTTGTTTTAACTGTAAAATGTTTATAGATCACAAAATCTTTGAATTTGGCAATGCCAAGGCAAACAGCTCTAAGTTCTTTCTTTAGGTTGGACCAGTTTTTTTGTGTAGTTGACCAGATTCCAGGGGCATAGTGGCAAATTTCATATTCCATTTTCGTTTTATTAGGATCATGTTGGCAGAAAATTGCACCCCATCCGATATTGTTGGCATCTGTAATGATGGTTTTAGGCCATTCTTCATGATTGTGCTTAAAGGAGAAATATTCCTAATTTTTCCTTTAATTCTTCTAATTGCCTCTGTTAAATCCTCTACACAAGGAATTGGATTTTTTGGCAATCTTTTATTCAATAAGACTCTGTCTTGGGCACAATTTATGACAAATTTGGAGATGTAATTCAAACTACCCAAGAATCTTTGTAGTTGAGTTTTATCAATGATTTTGTCTGGAAATTTATCTATGAAATCAAGACTATGTTGCATAATGTAATATGATCCATATTGAATCACATATCCCAATAAAACTATCATAGTCTGAAATAACTTCATTTTTGAATCTGATAAAACTATACCTTTTTCTTTGACTCTCTTGTAGAATATATTGAGATGCTTTATATGAGAGGGAATATCTGCCGAATGAATTAGAAAATCATCAATATATTTCTTCAAGAAATCATCCATAACTTCAAAATTTTCATCCATAATTCTTTGGAAGGCGAATGGAGCATTTACTCGTCCAAAGGGCATAATATTCCATTCAAAATGTCCTTCTGGTACTGAAAAAGTTGTTTTCCACTTATGTTCTTCTTTTATCCCTGCTTGCTAGAAACTAGACTTTAAATCAAACCTAGAAAACATTTTTGACTGTGATATCTGAGTCAAAAGCACTAAGGGCTTTGGCAAGGGATAAGCATCATAATCAAGAATATTATTCAAAGGCTTGTAGTTTACTACCAATCTTGGTTTTCCTCTGATAATCTCTAAGTGTTTGTTGACATAAAACCCAAAACAAGCAATAGGGCTATGAGATTTTCTGATCAAACCTTTTTGCAATAAGGATTTTAATTCTTCTTTAAAATACTTGAGTTGTTCAGAATTCATCGGTATCACTTTTGATATTCTGAGTTTTCCATGAAATTCCTTTTTCAAAGGAAATTCTACTTCATGTTTATGAATATGCCAAAAGTCATTTGGATTTTCAGAGCAACAAGATTTTAGTTTCTGAGAGATCTCACTTGTTTCTTTTTCAAATTTGCCTTTGAGAAGATTTTCATAAATCTTGAGAATTTCTTTCTTCTTCTCCATTTTTGCCAAGGTATTCTATAACCTGTCAATTCTGCTCAATATATTAGGAGAATTGGAATGAATAAAAGGATAGAAATAATCTATACCTTTGAAGAGAAGAAAATATCCCCATTTCTGTGATTTTTCATCATAAGTTCTTCCATGTCTTCTGAAATTGCTCAGGAAAGGAGTCCTTAAGTACATAGCACAATGAAGCCCTATGACTAATGGAGCATGAACTTGAATTCCTTCAAATTGAGAAAGGAAGACATCTATTATAGCTTCTTCCACTGTCTTGATTTCTCCACTTGCAGTAACAACTCTTGGACACTTTGTCTTTTGTCTTTGAGGATAAGGAATTACAGTGTCGCTTATTATGTTCAATCTTGGAAGAACCAATTCTATGGAAGAACCTTCCACCATTCTATGGGAGAACCAATTCTGATTTTCATTTTTACACAGTACATTACATCTGCGTTCATTGCATTCATTCCTAATCCAGATCTAGGATCTTCAAATTCTTCATTTAGAATTTCAAAGTCTTTAGAATTGAAAATCCTTTCATTGGATCATGATATGGATCAGGTTGTCTTTCTAGTTCTTTCTATTATGTCTGTGAAGATTCTCCTTTTGTGGGTTGTGCATCTAAAGAATGTATATTGTGCCCCTGATGTGCTTCAATACATAGCCTTCTATTCTCTCTAACTTCTTTTCTGAGATCTTTGATAGCTTGACTAATTGCAGGAAGTGTTTGAGGAAGATCATCTTCAATTGTTGTTTTCTGAATTGTCTTGTTAGACCATCAACTAAAAATAAGGCTACAGAAGGAATATAGCTATGTTGATGATTTATCTATATCTTTTGTTGTTCTTGACATTGCTGTGAGTTGGACTGTTGAAGGTGGGTCATCAAAAATCCTTTATACATTTCTTTGTGTTTTGGATCAGCAACATTAACCATTTGTGTAAAATAATTTCTAGAAAGCTCATAATGATTTAAGCTTTCATTTGATATTGGTCTGAACATTCTGACTGCTTTACATTTGCAAATGTCGGGATCACTGCATTCACGAAGTTCTTGAAAACATTCATTATAGTGTGGATATTTCCAATATTCAACTTCAAAATCTTCTTCTTCATAAACAACATGTATCTGGTCATTTAGAGCATAATAATTTATGCTTTAAGCCAAGAATCAAGGAGTCCTTCAAATCCACTGATGATTTTCATGGTTGCATTTATTGGAGAAATGTCATCTACTAAATATGTGCGGTAGCAGACCAACATGGAACTTAATGTAGACAATATTTCTACTTCAAAACAATTGTCAATATTCCATGAATATGTGGAAGAAGCAGACCAATCTTTATGATATTCTGATTTCATTACATCCCTTTTATCAAGAGCAGGTGACCAAGAAATTTTCCAAGAACTTATATCAGTAACTTTATGTACAGTTGCATCTTTGGGTTCTTCTTCATCAAAAAGTGAAATCAGATCAAGAATGTCTTTTTCTATCTAAAAACTTGCTCTATCAGGAAGAGAAAAATTATTCACAAGAAACTCTATATCTCCTAGAGTAGGAGCAGAGGGAGCTGCTTCAAATTTTTTGATTACTGTATCAGAACTGGAAGGCTTATTAGGATCATCTCCTGATTTCAACCACTTAGAAACTGCCATTTTATGTCCAGGGCTTGAAAAGTTTGGACTGCAAAACATACCAAGATTAGCCATAGGAGCATAAACAAAGGTAGTTTCTGGTTCAGGAAAAATGATATCACCAGGATTCTTCATTTTTTATTGAAGAGTAGTAGGAACAACATGGAAAGGAAATTGTTCTTGAGGATATGAGAAATAAGTCGTAGCTTTAAATGTAGGATCAGGGCTGTTTTTATTTTTCAGACTTTCAACAGAAGTAGAGACAACCCAAACTTGTTTCTTTACTACTTCAAGTGACATTTTTAAGCTTGTCATCATATCCTGAGTCTTATCTGCTACTGAATGTACTTTGCCAATCCGTTTGGAATTATCATTAATCCTTTTTTCTAAAACATCAATAGTTTTAGCAATATGCAAATCATTTGATTCAAGAGTTTTTATTCCATCTAATAATTGATCTCTGGTAAAATCTACCTTTTGAAGAATTTTATCATTTATTTCTTGGAGCATTTTATTTTTCCTGGCTGCATATTGATGATTTCTTTCTAGATGTTTAATCAAACTATCTAGAGCAATATTTGTCCAGTTTGTTACTGCAATAGATTCTCTGTCTGAAAGATGAGACTGGTCAGACTACAATGGAAGTAACTTAAAAATCTTATCATCTTGTCTAATATCAATATTTTTCCAAGGAGGAATTGTTGACTTAGTGCTAAGAATAGTGCCATATATTAATTCCCATTTGTGTTGTGGCACTTCTATCTGTAAGGTTGTCCCTTGCATCATATTCACTCTAAGGGTTTGATAGATGTGTTCTAACAAAAGCAGCCCATTCATCTTGAGGGATCATAAGGACTTATTCCTTTGTATATCTTAAGAAATTGAATGATTTCTTCATCAAAAGGAAGTTGTATTTTACTAGGAATCTTATTCCTAGGATCCAATCTGTAGCTGGGGATTTCTTCTGGATATCCTAAGCCTTTTGTAGTAGATTTTTCTACTAATTGAAGCAAAATTTCTTCATGAGCTGAAAAAGGAGTACACTTTGTATATTCCTGTGTTTGATTTCTAGAACTTGGAACAAAACGAATCATGTTTATTCTTCTTCTGTCTTTATCTTGTTCTTCTTTTTCATGGGGTTTTGGAAGACTAGGAGTTTGCTTACAAAAGTTAGGAGAACAATGAGGATGACTACATGTAGATGGTTGTGGAAACTATGGAATTTGGAATGTTGATTGCATATTGATTGTTCTAAGAGGAGCAATATTTGAATGCTGAGACGGAAGAGTTTGTGCAATCATATTTGATAACATATGCATGATGTTTGGATCAGAAGTAAGATCATATGAAGGACTTGGTGATCCTTCAGGACTAGATTCAATAGAGGACATTTGTGGTCTTAGTAAGATTTCATATTTTACAAGGTTTTCTATAACAAGAATAGGAGGTCCACCATGCTCAAACTGTGCACACTCTGATTGGGGAAAGAAACGAGTTCGAACAAGGCCATTATCTTCTCAGATAGAATTTTTTAGTAGTGATAAGTTGTGGACAGGGAGAAGTATGAATAGAAGCTCAATTTGTGACCCATTCAATTGGCGGTTTAAGATCTCGACGAGATATCATTTGAGGAGCAACAAGATTTAAGCCATAGTCATGAGTGATTAGAGTAGTGAACTCAGAGGTTTCAGAAACTTGTTGGATAGCAAAAGAAGTGGTCTTCTTATCAAATTTGACGACACATCGCCAATCAATAGCAAAATTATTACTATTATTTTCAAAATCATCATATCCATGTGTTTGGATGCCGAGCATTAGAGCATTGATGGCATTAGGATCATCTAAGGAAATAGAAAAATCAGGAACACAGGACCAAGAAATTGGACCGTAGGCTAATGTTCCTTGACATCCTCCAATTAAAGCTTTATGAAAATTTTTCCATCGGCGATCAAAAACACAAGAGAAGATAGCAACGTCTTGACCTTCTCTATGTAGTGGCTGAATTCCAATTTGGACATGACCAAAATGAGCAAAATTGAGACCAGATTTTAGTGCAATTGTAAACTCAAATTGTTTCAAGATATTCATTGTTTGAAGCAAATTATTATTATTGGAGGTTTTTAGAATTTCTTTTTTAACCTTATATCTCTAGTATTGTATAGTGTCTAATAATCCCAAATTTGTATAGACATCTTTGGGGTCTATTTTTGGTAAATACCAAGAACCAGACTTATATGTTCATTTAATAATGTAATAGCTTTGTCATGGAGGACAGTGTGAAAACCAGATTGTATTATAACATTACATTCCTTCTCTTCTTCTTCTCTAAGAATTTCATCAAAACTTTTATCACTAAATTCATGAAGAGAACTTTGGGCTAGAGAAAAAGTATCCATAAACAATACTTTCTAATGATAGGAATATTTCAACCTCTTTGATACCAACTACAAAGCGCACACAACGAAAGCAAGAATGCGGAAATAAACAAGATCCATGACTAATACTTTAATCACAGAGAGGGAAAAGACTCCTCTGCACACACAGAGAAAGTGATAATTCGGAAATAAACAAGATCTGTGATTGATACTTTAATCAGAAAGAGGGAAGAGACTCCTCTACTGTGCAATCTAGCATCATGAATCTGTTGTTGAATATATTTAAATACAAATTCCAACAAGAGTATTATTTCATAATAAATACCAGGTCTGCTACATAATCGTCATGGAGAACACATCATCCAGACCTCATAGGAGAACTAATCATCCTGCTACATAATCCTCATGGGGAACACATCATCTAGACCTCACAGGAGAACTAATCGTCCTGCTACATAGTCGCCACGGGGTGTCATAGGGAATTTTTTTATTCTTTTACCCTGTGGCCATATGTCGCTCCAAGAAGTACCCCGCACCCCCCCCCCCCCCGGAGCTACAAGAGCTCCATATATCATATAGGACCCTCATCAGAGGGTTTCTGAACAACACTAAGTCATTCTCGGAAAGTCAAAAATTTGACCTTTCCTAGGGGCTTTGTTAGAATGTCGATGACATATTCATCTGTACCGATAGTGGTACCTGATATTGATCTGCTTGGAGCGATCATGAAATACAGGATTCTCTGACAAATGAATCCCACTCTAGTTGTCACATAGGATCACAGTGGTATCCAATGTAAATCCAAACAACTCACTAAAGAGCTTCCACAACCAGACTTCCTCACAGGGGGCCATGCTAGCAGCAATATACGCTGCCTCAGCAATGCTCAAAGCCACCAACTTCTGATTCCTGCTCATCCCGGATATTGAAGCAGATCCCAAGGAGAAACAACACCCAGAAGTTCTCTTACAATCCACCACACTGCCTGCCCAATCAGCATCTGTGTATTCAAGTAGTCTCACATCTTCAGTAGTGTATCTTAGCCCATATGTAATTGTGCCACGAAGATATCTTAACAGATTCTTGGCACCAATCCAATGTATGTGATTAGGTTCAACCATATGTTGACTTAATTTTTTGACTACAAAGCATATATCTGGACAGGAGTTCACTAAGAACATTAATGCTCCAACGAGTTACCGATACTCAGTAGCATTTCGTAAAACAAGTCTAGTAGCACTAATGCTTAACTTCTTAAATTGAAGCTCCATCAAGTTAGTTACAGGCTTGCAATCTACCATACCAAATCTTTCCAATACCTTCACCACATATTTTCCTTGAGATAGGAAAATTTCCCTTGGCTTCTACCAGACTTCAAGTCCTAGGAAATAGTGCATCAGTGCTAGGTCCTTCATTTCAAATTCAGAAGCCAACTCCCTCTTACATTTATGAATGAGAGGGTCTGCACCTGTTAGGAAGAGGTCATCCACATACAGCACTAGTATGAGATGTTTGTCATCTTCAACCTTAAAGTAGAGGTTAGGGTCGACTTCACTCCTAGTGAATCCTAGCTTCATCATGTAGATTTTGATCCTCTCATACCATGCTCAAGGTGCTTTCTTCAGCCCATAGAGAGCCTTCTTCAATCTGCATACATGAGATTTTTATCATAAATCTCAATTCCTTCGGGTTGCTCCACGTAGACCTCTTCTTTGATCGAACCATGTAAGAACGTTATCTTGACATCCATCTGATGTAGGTTCCATCCTTGTGAAGCCGCAAGGGCTATGATCGAGTAGATGGTGGTATATCTGGCAATAGGTGCAAATATCCTGTCATAGTCTGTACCTTCCTTCTGGGAGAAGTCACGAGCAACAAAACGAACCTTATATTTTTCCATACTTCCATCTGCTGCATGCTTTATCTTGTAAAGCCATTTAGAAGTGGCAACTATCTTGTCCTGAGGTTTGGGAACTACTTCCCAGAAATCATTCTTCATAATAGGCTCATATTCTTTGACCATATCATCCTTCCATACTTGATGCTTGATGAAACTGAGAATGATGAAGGCTCATTTTGTATGATCGTGCTCATGATGGTCAAGCATCCCCGATACTTGTTGGGTTTCTTAATTTCACAGAAGGTTCCTCAGGGTGCAGTGTGTCCTTCAGCATCATCGAGTAGCTCCCTAAGCCAAGAGGGCTTCTTCCTAGAAGAGGAAGGCTCATGTGGATCAATGGGATCCATGGGTTCTTTCACATCAGGCATTATTTCATCATCCTTTTCTTTCGGTTCCCTGGTGTCAGCTTCTTGAGAGCTCCTCAAAGTCAGAAGATTGTCCACCTTGCTAAGGGCCATATCTTCGTCAATGGTGACACCATGACTAATCACGACTTCCCTTTGACCGGCTACATAGATTCTATAGCCCTTAGTATTTTCACCATAGCCCACGAAGATTCCTTTCTTTCCAGATGCACCCAATTTATTCCTTTTCTCTTTCGGCATATGAAAATATATAGGGCTTCCAAAAATTCTAAAATGAGATACGTCAAGTTTCTTAGCGGTGAACATTTCTTCAGGAGTCTTGGAACCCAATTCTTGATGAGGGCATAGGTTTTGTACATATATGGCGGTTCTTGCATCTTCGGCCCATAGAAACTTTGGAAGTATTTAGTCATGGAGCATGCACGGACAACTTCCACAATCGTACGGTTCTTCCTTTCCGCCACATCATTCTGTTCAGGAGTATATTGTGTAGTAGTCTCCCTCTTGATGCCAGCCTCTTTACAAAATTCATGAAACTCGTTAGATTTATATTTAGTCCCATTATCAGTCCTTAAGATCTTGATCTTCTTTTTGGTTTGATTCTTGATCAAGGCTTTGAAGTGTCAAAACCAAGAGAACACTTCATCCTTCTTTTTCAAGAGGCATATCCAAGTCTTTCGAGAATAGTCATCTGTAAAATTAAGGTAATATAAATATCCTCCCAAGGAGTTCATAGGCATCATACCAGATATGTCTGAGTGAACCAGTTGTAATATATCAGAGGTCTTGCTTTGGCTTTAGGGGAATGGTCCCCTTTTGAGCTTTCCTTCGGCACATCTCAGACATACACCTTCTTTCTCTACTCAGAATTAGGGCATCCCTATTACCATTTGTCTTACATCGAGTAGAGCTTTACAATGAAGGTGGACAAACCTCCAATGCCAAAGTTCGGACTGAAGAGATGTGTCACAAGAAATGACACCTAGAGGACTTTCACTGACCTTATATAATGAATCAACTCGAAACGCAAGAGTGAAGAAATCTTTAACATTATTTTTCCATATACCTACTTTGCCATCGCTGAAGGTCACCTTGTAGCCTTTGTCTTCCATTCCCAAGATGGACACCAGGTTCTTTTTGAGGTCAGGTACATATAATATATCCTGTAAGTGGATTATATTACCTTGATTCAATTTAAGAGAGATATTGCCTACACCTTTCACGGGATATTTCACATTATCTCCAAGGACAATTTCCAGGTTAGTTTCTTTCTCTATCAGATTATGGAGAACTTCTTTGTAACCAGTGAAGTGCCTTGAGGCACCACAATCAATGAGCCAAATTCCCATTGAGTCCGAAGGAGCAGAGGTAGATAGAGCAACTGGTAGATAATATTCATCCTGCTTATTTTCAACAATGTTGGATTCATACCTGGAATTTCTAGCCTTCTTGAATGGTTGTCCTCTTCCTTGATTTCCAATACTCCTTTTATCTTTGCTATTAAATTTTCCATTCCTTTGATTTCCAAGAGAGGGATTTTGATGATCGTCTCAGTGTCAGTCCTTTCTATCAGGGAACTCCCTTGCATAGTGACCTGCTTTATCGCAAATGTAACGTCATCCTTTTCTTCCACCCATAGGTCCAACCTTTCTTTTTTATTTAGTCCTGGAATTATTTTGTTTCTTAGCATGAGAAGAAAAGGCAACAGGGGGACCTTTATGCATGGGCATTTCTTGCTCTTCTACCCTTGTTTCCTCTTGAATGCATCTAGCCATTAATTCCTCGAAACCAAGAATTACATTATTTTTCAGAAGAGTAGTCTTCAACACATACCATTCATATGGTAATCCTCCAAGAGTCGTGAGTGCCATTTCCCTATCAGTAATAGTCTCCCTAATAGATAGGAGATCGTTCCTGATCTCGGTGATTCTTAAGAAGTATGCTTGCATACTCTCATCTTTGCCCTTCTTAATTTCCTTCAGCCTATTTCTAAGAAACAAAACTTGATTTGCATCATTAACTTTAAATAAATCACCAATATATCATAGATTTCCTTCGAGGTGTTCAAGTCAGAGATGTAGACCACCAATCGCTTGTCAATAAAGTCCCGAATGATCTTCTTTGTTTTGACTTCACTGGTTTTCCATTTGTTCCTGGCAGCAACGGGCGCATTTGATGGAGGCTCAACAATATTTCCTCTCACATGGTCCAACACTCCTTGATCTTCTAAGGTTAGATTGATAGAAATCTTCCATCCGTGATAGTCAGCTTTCCCACGGAGCTTGTCTTTGGCAAGGAAGAGTGTTAAGGACCCCATAGTTTTTTTAGGATAGGCTTTCCAATATTCTCTTTGGGGATTTATCTTGCTCTTGCTCGGGCTTTATCTTCACCTCAGCTCTGAGTTAAGTTATGGTATGTTCTATGCTTATAGCAGTTTACTTATCTTTCTTATCATTATCCACAGATTAGCAATCACATGTACATAAAGTAAAGTGCAGATAGAACATTAAATAATCGACAGAAAACAAGCCAAGACAAGAGACACAAGATGTGGCGGCTAGCCAGGGACAAACCCCAATGTGGGGAAACCCTTTGATCAAATCTTCATTTATCTTCAATAATTCAACAGAGAGATAGTACATAAATCTGATTTACATCAGCAGCAGCAAACCCTAGATCAACCAAACTAGGGCAGACAATATCTTGCAAACCGACTATCGGATCGACTTGATTCCTTCACCAAAAAATGCAGCCTTTAGAGGAGATCCAGATTCACCTACAATATAGTTCTGAGGAGGGAGTCTAATGGTCAACGCTAATCAAACTTATGATCTGCAGTTGCAACCCTAAATTCTGCACCTTCCTTCCACACATGTGAGAGAAGAGTCTCTTTCTGTGCAGGAGAGAGAGAGAGATGTGATGAGATGAGTGAGAAAAAATGAGGAAAAGGCCTCCTATATTTATACACAATTGTTGATGATTGAATATATGTGACTGTTGGGCTTCTGAGCCTACATGAGTTGCAGGTCGACTTGATAATTATTCCATAATAAAAATAAATTCATATCTCCATAAATACTTATCGAAATCAGATGATATTTAGATCAATCCTACACCTCTAGACGAGAGGAATCTAATAAAAATATTATCAGCCATGAATAAGATGACCCACATGGAGTTTGGCCCTAGTTGCCAATTTTAACAAGATGTAAGAATATTTCAACTGTTCTATATTAGAACCAATAATTAGAGGTGTTTGAATGTTAAATTACATATTTTCATTTAGTGCAAGTCACATAGGTTCCAACATAAGCACAAAGTGTTTTATCATCTATTATAGAAAATAGGTTAAGATGTAAGAATACTTCAAGCCTTCTAGATTAGTGTTAACCATCCTCAAAATTCTTCCATTATACTATTAGTCTAAGAAATTTTTAGAAATCGCAAATTTACATTTTTCAAATTTGATTACATAAAAAGGCCCCACAAATAGATTTCAATGCACATTAAAATATAAATATAAATTTGGACACATATAGTATGTCAAAGTTCATTAATTTATGCACTCGGTTTCCATGAATCTGATTTAGGTATCCATGTTTACTATTGTATTGAATGTTGTAAATTCATGGTAAAAGAACATGTGCAAAACCAAATATGGGTAGAAACTTATGGAGGGAGTTCGACAGTAAAGCAAACTTGTTCCCAAAATTTAGAAAATAAACTATTTCATAGCATCAAACTCTAAAAAGTCCCAATCCTTATGCAAACTCATGTAATTTGACAACTAGTGTCAATTGGATTGCTTGGCCATCTTTTTGTTTCTGCTTCAAATACCTTTGATCAATGTTATACAACATTCAGCAAGCGAAGTGATGGATTTTCATTTATCTAGGCACTATTTGAAATTTTGGCATTATAGAGTCTTTTAATAAAAATGTTGGATTGTTTTGAATCATCCTCATTCTTGAAATTGGGTATAATTTTACATCTGATCTTGATTGAATTGCTTGGCTATCTTTCTTGTTTCTATTTCGAATGGTTGTGATCAATGCTATACAAAATTCAACTTTTGTAGAGAGAATCCTAGATTGGCATGCATAACAACCATCATTTCCTAAATAAATTGGGACATCTTGTTGGGAAATCAATGGGATATGTATTAATTAATCATTGTTCAAGTTTATTGGAAATACAACAAGGTGAAGTGCTAGATTTTCTACATTGTTTTGAAGCATCCTCATTTTTCACACTGATTGGACAAAGGACCATCATGTATCTTGATATTTCCCCGATTTATAAATCCACGTCCAACATGATTTGTGTGTTCTTTTTAAAGATATATGAAGGGAAATTTCATGTACAAGTTTTAAAGGGGAATTGAAATTTACCTATCTCAAAAAATATATGATTGGTGCCAAGATCACCTCGAAATTCAGACGATTGCCTATGAAATATTATCAATAAATATGTTCTTCCTTATTTCAATACATTGTGACTATGTAGGGGCGAATCACATTTACCTCTTTTCTAGTACAAGTAGCTACTAATTCTAAAAATGTTTCTCCTCATGTCAATATATTTTATTGTATCGGGGGAGCGGGGGGGCTTACACTTCCTTGTTTTTTCAATACAAGTAGCTACTAGTTCTATTATTCACAATGAGAACTTGCAAGGTTGTTATAGCACTAGACTATATAAAATATCCATTAAGTAATAATTGGGTCTTGAGGATGCAACTAGATATCACAAAGTCATTATGTGTTTATTAAATCATTTTCATTAATATTTGCATATTCTAATCTCAAGTTCATAGTTGCTAGATAGAATCTAATTTACATGCATGTAAATAAAATAGTAATAGTATAGACAAATTCTAATTATTCTTGTTACATATATTATGTTAACAAACGAGAAAAAAAAAATTATATATATATATATATAGATGTGAAAATCAAGAAAAAAACAAAAATGTTTTTTGTGAAGTTTTGAGAGTACCTTTTTCCTTGTACTCTCTTCTGAATTCATTATCTTTAATTGTCATATGTTTTCTAAAATTAAAATAAGCATGGTTTTTAATTATAATATATAAAGAAATAAAGTAAAAATAGGAAACAATATAATGTGATAATCAAATGATGAATAAAGATACTAGAACAAAGCAATATTGAAATAATAATAGAATAGAGGTGTACATTTTAACTAAGCCATCATTGTCCTTACCTATATCTCTTGTATTTCCATCCATTTTTCCTAGTTTCAAAATATGAATTAGATCAAATGCATAGAAATAATTAAGAAAAATAAAATAAAAGTGCATAGAATCATATATATATATATGCCACATGATTTTAAAACTATTTTCTTTTCCCAAGTAGAATTTGCAAAAAAAACTTAAAATTTTTGGAATCTATCGATATATTGATGATGGAGGAGCATTAGACCGAGCTCGAGATGAAGAAATGGAGAAGACAAGATAATGTGGTGGACTTGCCACATCTTAAGAGGGAAAGTTTATGTTGTTGTTTTTGTTGGAATTTTAAACACTTAATGTAAATGTAGGATTGGAGTAAGTCGAAGATTCTAGGAATTTAAGAGTTGTTTCCATTGTAATGATTAAGCCATATGGTTGTCTTTTCGAATTCCTTCATTTGCGAGAGAAGAGGAAACACAACATTTGATGAATTTAGTAAATAAAAGAGGCATCGAATGCGAAGAGTGCATCTCTTCTCCTTCCTCCAAGCATGTATGTTGAGGTGAATGAAAGAAAATTTCTGGAATTATGTATTATTCATAAATCTATGTGTTTCTCCCCTTCTGGTTCCACTCGAACTGTGTGTGCATTTATTTACAGTAAATAATTTTTTGTGATCATCTATGTTATGTTACGTGTTTGTTGTAATTAGACTTGGAATTGTGGTTATCTATGCATGTTCCATTTGTTGTAACCTTCAACTATTTTGCAACACCTCTATTTTTGCTGGCAATGTGGCATCCTTTCGATTGGAGTGCAGACTGTTAACTTGAGTGAGGGAGAAATTGTTGACAAGGAGAGCTAGGAGAATATCATTCCCTGAATTTGGAGATGGATTATACCTTGGAGGAATCAATTTTGTAGAGAAATGAGTCGTTTCACCTTCCAAAATTTGAAACAAAGTTTTTTTAGAGCACTGCGAAATCATTTCGTAGCACCAATAGGTTTTTAAAATAGTGCTACGAAATCATTTTGTAGCACCTACCACCATAATTTATTTTCATTGTGTTTTGGTTTCTAGTTTACATATTTTCCTACCCATTGCTATCATTTGTGGTATCAAAGCCACGTTTGACATTAGTTTTGTTGTCTACGGCATAGGGAGATGGCTATGAGAGAATATGAGCATGAGGTCGAGGAGGGAGGACTGTAGCTAATGAAGAACTCCAAGAAGAGATACAGAGGTTGCAATCTCGTTTAGAGTCCATAGAGTAGGCCGCGAGACCCTAAGGTCGAAGATGACAATGGATTAGAGGAGGAAGCTAAAGAAGAAAGAGAAACACTTGTGGGTGAAGCTTCAGAAGTTAAACTATTGAGGTTAGTGTTAATCTCAATTTCAAGGCCAAAACCTGAATTCTCTACCAATGATGACAACTTGGTAGCTGAGAATTTGATGGATTGGATCTATGAGCTAGACAAGTATTTTGAGTATGAGGAGATTGAAGAAGACAAGTTGGTAAATTTTGTTGTAACTAGGTTGAAAGGTCATGTTGCATTGTGGCGGGACAATGTGCAGGCTAAAAGGAGAAAACATGCAAAACCATTGATAAAGGTTTGGGACAAGATGGTAGCAAATATGAAGGGAAATTTTTTTCCGAAAGACTATCATCTATCCCTCTATAGTCAGGTGCACAACCTCAATCAAATGTTGTTGACACTCATAGAGTATAATGAAGAGTTTTACAAGGTGAATTTGAGGGAAGGTTATGTAGAAGATTCCCTGGACAAAACAATAAGGTACATAAATAATTTGAAGTTGGAGATCCAAGATTAAATAAGCATGCTTTCTCCTTGGAAGATGGAAGAAGCATATTAGTTTTCCTAGAAGGAAGAAGAGAAGATAACAAGGAATTAGAATTCAGGTAGAGGTCATGGTTTTACTAGACGAAAATGATAGGCAGCTAGAATGGGGAAGAGTTCAGTTCAAAAGAATGATGCAAGTAACCCAAGGAAGAAAGGACAATAAGAGAAAGGAGGTGACTCTGGAGGAGGAAGACCTTACCAGAGAGGCATAGGTATAGGAGGAGGAAGAGAGACTTTCTATCAGTGTTACAAATGTGGGCAACTAGGTCACAAATATTTTGAGTGTCCTGAGAATGTGAAAGTAGGTTAGGAAGATGCATATGTACCTCATCCAGAAGCAATATAAGCACAACCAATGTTTGCAAGGTCGGAGGAAAGTGTTGCAAAGTGGTGATTGACAGTGGAAGCATTGACATTCTAGTTTCCATAGAAATGGTGGAAAAACTTGGATTTAAAAGGCTGAAGCACCCAACACCATATAAAGTTTCATAGCTACATAAAAGTCACCAATTGTTTGTGAGTGATTAGAGCGAAGTGGAGTTCCAGATAGGTAGGTATAAGGATAATATAGTTTGTGACATTGTGCCAATGGATGTCTACCACCTCCTTTTGGGGAAACCTTGGAAATTTAATAGGAAAGTCGTGCATGATGGAGATAACAACACTTACAAGTTTTAAAAGGATGGTATTAAGCATGCTCTTGTAGCATTAAAGGAAGAAATTATAGTTTGGACAAGTAGCTCAAAAGAACTATTGTTAGGAGGAAAAAATACTCTGCAACAAATTGAGAAAGAAGAGGTTGGTTATGCAGTGGTTTGCAAACCAAAGGTAATACTTCTGCACACTAAAATTGCATATTTACCTAATGAGATTCAAGAAATATTGCATGAGTTTAGTGATATCGTAATATATCATTTTCCAAGTGAACTTCCACCTAAGAGAAGTATCTTTCATCACATAGACCTAATACCAGGAACAAGCCTTCCAAATAAAGTTGCTAACTGAATGTCACCCAAGGAGAATGAGGAAATAAGGAAACCAATTCAAGGATTGTTGTATAAAGGGTTGATAAGGAAGAGTTTCATTCCAAGCATTGTCCCTACGGTACTTAGCCCAAAGGAATATGGAGAATGGAGGATGTGTATATATTCCAGAGAAATCAAAAAAATCACAACAAGGTACATATTTCCATTGCCATGGATGGAAAACATGATGTATTGTTTGAGTGGAGCAACCTAGTTTTCTAAGGTTTTTCTAAAGAGTGGTTACCATCATATCCAAATCAAAGAAGGGGATGTGTGGAAGCCAGCTTTCAAGACCAGTAACAGACTATATGAATGTTTGATCATGCCATTTGGATTGACAAATGCACCAAGTACTTTCATGTGGTTGATGAACAAGGTCTTGAAGGAGTGCTTTAGTAAGTTTGTTATTGTTTATTTGGATGGTATTTTGATTTTCAGCTAAACAAAGGAAAAAAACATTAGGCATGTAAGGTATGTTTTAGAAAGGTTACAACAGGAGAAAATATTGATTAATCTAAAAGAAATTACTTTCATGAGGCCTGAATTGGTATTTTTAGGCTTTGCCATTTCAAAGGATGGACTAATAATGGATTTAGAAAAAATAGAGGCAATTATAAGTTGGCCTTCACCCAAGAAATTTTTTTTTATTAGAATATTTCATGGCTTATCTAGCTTCTATCAGAAGTTCATCAAGAACTTCAATGGTATTTTTTCACCTATCATTGAAACAATCAAGAAAGATAGATAGTCAGTTTGTTGGATGATGACATCAAAGAAAATTTTCCAACTCTTGAGGAGGAAGATCACTAAGAAACTGATGTTGAAACTACCTGTCTTCAATCAAATTTTCCAATTTAGATATGATGTTAGTGGAACATCCATTGGAGCAATATCAAGTCAAGAAGGTAGGTCAATTGCATATTTTAGCAAGAATTTGAATGATTCAAAATAGAAATACTCCTCATATTAAAAGGAATGCTATGTTTTGGTTCAAGATTTGAAGCATTGGGGACATTATTTGATGTCCATGGAGTTTTTTATGTTCTCTACCAATTTTGCATTACAATATATAATGCAACAACACAAGTTGAACCATAGGCTTTCCAAGTGAGTGGAATTTCTACAAATTTTCACCTTTGTTCTGAAACATGTGAGTGGGTAAGAAAATAAGGTGATCGATGCTTTGATCATGAGTAGTTTGATCATGCAAGTGTCCCATGTATATATTTTGGTCTTTGATTATTTGAAGGACTTGTGTGAGGATGATGTTGATTTTCGAGAGGCATTTGAAGCATGCAAGAACCCCTTGAGCTAAGTTAATAGCCCATGGAGGGAGTTTATTTTGTAGGATGGTTTGTTGTTCAAGAACAGTCAATTATGCATTCCTTGTTTCTCAATGAGATAGAATCTGATGCAAGAAAAACACAATGGAGGATTGGCAAGGCATTTTGGTGTGGACAAGACACTTGGGCAACTAGAACATTTTTATTTCTGGCCAAAGATGAGGATAAGTGTGCATAAATATGTGAGAAAATGTAGAGTGTGTCAACATGTGAAAGGGATAAGTCAAAATGTTGGATTGTATACTCCTTCTCACATTCCCAACAGACCATGGGACTCGTGTGAGTATGGATTTTTTTTTTGGCTTACCAAGGACACAACGAGGTAATGACTCTATACTTGTAGTTGTAGACATATTTACAACGATGGCTCATTTTATCCTATGTTGCAAGGCTAGTGATGCTACACATGTGGCTCATTTGTTTTTTAATGAGATTGTCTGATTGCATGGATTTCCAAATAGTATAATATCTTACATGGACACCAGGTTCACTGGGCATTTTTGGAGGACTTGTGGAAGAAGCTTGGAACAAAATTGAACTTCAGCTCAGCCTATCATCCATAATATGATGGGAAAGTTGAAGTTGTGAAAATAAGTCTTGGAAACATACTGAGGAGCATTGTAGGTGAGAATCACAACAAGTTGGATTGTTTGTTAGCTCAAGCTGATTTTTCATAAAATGATTCACCAAATGGGATCACAGGGAAGAGTATGTTTTAGATCTTGTATGGAATGCACCCTAGAGGAGTTTGTGAACTGAAAGATTTTGGAAAAATTGAGCAGAGGAGTGTTGATGGGGAGGATTTTGTACTAGAAATGAGTGACTTACATGAGGACATAAAACAAAAGCTACAGGACAACACCTACAAGTACAAACAAAAAGCAGATTTAATAAGAAGAGAGGTAAACTTTGAGGTAGGGGACATGGTCTTAGCCCACCTGAGGAAGGAGAGATTCCCAATAGGGGAATATAAAAAACTTAATATGAATAAAATAGGACCTTAGAGGATACTTACAAAATTTTATACAAATACTTATGAATTAGAGTTACCTATGGGCCTGGGTATCTCACCTATTTTCAATGTGGTAGATTTACATCCATATCAAGCTAATGATGAAGGTGCACCTACAACAAATGGGTCTAGTGGAGAAGTCAGCGAACAAAGTTAGATGAAGCATATGACTATGGCAAAGGGTCTAAAGGCTGAAAGAATTTTCGACACCAAAGTTGCAAAGCATACCAAGGGAAAAGAGTATCTGGAGTTTTTGGTGAAATGGAAGGACCATCCAATGGAGGATTCTATATGGATGAGTGTTGCAACTCTATAGAAGGAAGGTTTCTTTCTAGAGGACCTTATGAGCAGGAGATCATGAATTTTCGAATTTTCCTTCCTGGTAAGTTTGATGTAGGAGCATTAGACCGAGCTCGAGATGAAGAAATGCAGTAGATATGAAAATGTAGTAGATTGGCCACATGTCAAGTTGGAAAATTAATTTTGTTGTTTATGTTGTAATTCTAAATACTTAATTTAAATATAGGATTGGAGTAAGTCAAAGATTCTAGGAATTTAAGAGTTATTTCCATTGTAATTATTAGGTCACATGATTGTCTTTTCAACTTCCCTCATTTGGGAGAGAAGAGTAAATGAGCCATTTGATGAAGTTATTAAATAAAAGGGGCATCAAATGGGAGGAGAAAAACTCTTCTCCTACCTTCGAGCATGTATGTTGAGGTGAATGAAAGAAATTTTATGCAATTTTGAATTATTCATAAATCTATGTGTTTGTCCCCTTCTGGTTCCACTCAAACTGTGTGTGCATTTATTTACATTTCATAATTTGTTGTGACTATCTTTGTGATGTTACATGCCTTTCATAATTAGAATTAGAGCTATGGTTATCTATGTGTGTTCCATTGGTTGTAACCTTCAACTATTTTGTAGCACCTTTGTTCTTGCAGGCAATGTGTTGTCCTTTTCATTGGAGTGTGAACCATTAACTTGAGTGATAGAGAAATCATTGATGAGGATAGGAGGGAGGAGATTGTTCCCTGATTTGGGAGATGAGTTAGACCATGGAGGAATTGGTTCTACAAAGGACAGAGTCATTTTACCTTCCAAAATCTAAAAATAGAGTTTTTTAGAGCACTACAAAATCATTTTATAGCACCTACATGTTTTTGAAAGAGCACTATGAAATCATTTTGTAGCACATATAGTCTTAATTTTTCTACACTATATTTTGGCATCTAGTTTTCCTTTTGTCCTGCCCATTTTTGTGAAACGATAATTCTAGAATATAAAAGAATCTTACTTTTAGTACCTCTGTCCAATTTTCCTAGTTTCAAGATATAATTTAAGCCAAATACATAGAAATAAGTAAAAGTTGCTGAGGAAAATGCATAGAAATAATACCTAGGACTAATGATTTTTAAACCATTTGATTTTCAATAAGTCTTTTTGTATTCATTTCTTCAAACTGTGGTAAATAGAAAAATTATCATGTAGCCTTATACATTGAATAGATGTGCACATAATAAAAGCTCATCAGATATATGAGCTCATGAGATATATTTTTCATATAGCTCATGATACTTGTTTCTTTGCAATTTATCAATATGTCTAGATTTACAAAACTATCCATATTACATCAACATTATTCTTATTTTTTGTATATATTTTGCATGTTCCATAAGCACCATTAATAAATTCATCCTCTATATTGTAGTTTATTTCATATAGCTCAATGAGAACATTACATTTGATTAGAATTTTTGGTGGAAACCTCATTGTTTTCTCATATGGTACATAACTTATTTCCTTACTTTTATCTTCGTCAATTGCACTTTGTTTACATGTAACAACATTTCTCGTTGTGATTTTCTACATCCTTGTTCCTATGAAATAGGTATGGAAATCATGGATCTAGTAGAGTAGGTGTTAGAAACTAGGGCAATATGGAGAAAGGGGAGGTGAATCAATATTGTAACAACTTTACCAATTCAAAATTTCTTTTTTACTTTTTGTGAGAACAATAAGACAATAAATTCAACAATAAATATAATAAAAAACCACTTGAACAATCAATGAAACATTCAAAGAACAAATAACTTCATAAACTACTTCTCCATTTTATTCATAGGGTAAGATACAGCTTGCAAATACAATGTTTTGGATACAACCAGTAGGAAGTTGTAACTTCCTAATTTATAAGTTGCAAATAGATTGAGATACAACCCCAACTATTCTCCAACACCAATCCCTGATCAGCAATCTACAACTCACTTTTGACACTCATTATTCCATCGTTCATCCATTTTCACCCTAGGGTCAATGACTGCCTTCTCTCCTTTTAAAACAAATAATTTATCTCAGTCACCTCTCACAAGCACATATAATAATCACCATACCAACACCTTGTTGCACCATAAGCTCTGTCTCAAAAACAACTCTTGTCAATTCTACTTTCTTAAACCTTATTTTATAGATTTTTCATTTTGCTAACTTTGGCTTTGAACTTGTGCATGAAGCCTTTATTTTTCCTTTTTCCTACTTATCTCTATCTTTTGGACTGTGTTTTCTATTATGGGCATCACCCCCAAGTTAAATTGACTTTAAGTGTCTTTTTTGCCATTGAAATTGAGTTTTTCTGCATTCTGGCCTTTTTACAGAATTTAGCAGTGCATCTGCTAGTTTTACCTACATTTAATTTGACTTAATTGCCAAATTCTCAGTTTTGTTGTATTTAGCATTTATCCCCTTTCACTCAATCCTTTACCTATTTTGCAGCCCATAAAACTGGTCTCCACAACCATTGGCTAAAATATTGGGCCCTAACCCCTTTTTTTATTCTGTCAAGTTCTTTTTTCCTATGTTAATGACTCCAGGTTGTTGGTCCCACCTCCATGTGAGGGGACTAAGGACCAGTCCAAAGGCCAGTGCTTAGATTTTCCAAGATCCTCAGCAACTCTTTTTAACTATCATGCCCACGGTCTTTACCTATGGCATAGAGCCGAGTGTGGGCACTTAGCCTGTAGTTCCCTTCCTCCTAGTGGATTGAGTTTGTGTACCATTGTGAACTCGTTGGGGTCAAACCTCCAAGTTGATGTGTCCATGGGGACCACCCGGTGCTTTCTCTATTGGTTATCTATCTTCCTCTGTGGCCCAGTACCTTCTTCTCAACACCACCACAAAAATGCACAACAATGAATCTTTCAGGATCTTCTCACTGGGATGATGTCACCATGACATCACTCTTACCACATGTCAAATTGTGAGTGGTGACACATGCCACTCAGAAAATGGCCATTTGGGTGCCTAAAAAAATTATATCTACCTGCCACGTGTCCATGTTGACATCATCATTTGACGTCATCTAGGCTAATTAGATGCTACCACTTGTCCTCCTGGAGGAGAAAGAAAAGGTACTCCTCACCTTTTTTTTGCCGCCATTTTCTTTTTTTATTTTGTTTTTCAACTTATCAACCATTTTCTTTCTTTTTCATTGGGTCAAAGCTCTCCATTGCACTGATTTCTTTGTTAAACCTTTGAGCTCACCCTTTGTGGGCTAAGCTGGCGGAGTGGGCCTCCTACTGCTCTTTTTACATTGGTTCATTGCCTTAGTTGTCATTTCATGACACTTACCTCACGACACTTAGTCACGTGCTTCTCCAAAAAAACCTCCGAGATTTTCTTTTCGGACTATCATTGTCGGGTGGGATCCACCCGCTCAATGCATCTTGCCACTTAAATTTGTGTGCCATATAAAATCTGTTGGGGTACACCCACCAAGCTAGGTTGTATTATGGGTTCCTCTTCTTGTTCGTCATTGGACAATGCTTAGTTGTCATGTCCCAACAACTACAACCCAATTTCTTAGACTTGGGAGAAAAAATAATTTCTTTGGGGTATTACCACTTGGTGGGTTCCACCTTCCTGTCAACTCGTTGTTGGCGTGTTTTCTCGAAGCTCTCACTTAGAGGCTTCAACAATCTTGGTTTCTCTTCCGAATTTGGTTGTGTGCCAAGGGTTCTCCAACCTCTGCTAACTCTATTATATTTGACTTGGGTCCACTAAGCTTGTTGGAAATAATACTGACGGGGGGGTGAATTAGTATTATCAAGTCAAATATTCCTTTTCCAAAACAAATGATATACGCTACTTCAGTTAGTTAAACATGCGTATATACGCATCTATGCAGAAGGAAAACCACGTATACAAGGCAAGCTTTTAATTTACTTTATCTTTCTGATGATGATTGTTAATTTGTGTTGCAGAAACAAATAACCAGTAACCATAGACAGTAAAACAGAACAGAAGGACAATCACTCATAAGAACACAAGATATAAGGTGGAAACCCAATGTGGGCGAAAACCACCTGCTGCAATTCATCTCTATCTTCTTTTAAATTAGAAACTTCTTTTAGAATGTACTGGTGCAGTCCTTTACCAGTACGCAGGCTGCAACCTGCAGAGAGCTACAATCCCTCTCTCATTCTCCAGCTTCTCCTGGAAGGGAGCTACAACCCCCTTTAGCTCTTGCACTAGTCAAGATACTAGTACGTAGGTGCTGGCCTACAGAAAGCTACAACCTTCTCTTTCTTCCAGGGACCACGTTTCATAAATTTTCAGACTAGATCCATAAACATCAATCTATCATCAAGAATCAACCAATCTCCTTTCCACCAATTAGATCTGAATCAAGTAGATACTTCTCTGACAGCTGTACCCAAAACACAGTACCAGAAACCACACACCAAACACTGAACCCAGAACACCGCAGCAATAAACAGAAGTAGCTAGATCACAACTTAAACCATATACGCTATTTCAATAACCTGCAACATGCATGCGTACACTTCTGTGTTTGGAACAACCTGCATATACGCTATTTTAATTCACTAAACCAGCGTGTATACACCCCTTTGCTTCACTGAACTTGCGTACAGATCTATAAAGGATAATTCGTTCTTCCAAATATTCAAAAACACTAATTAACCCAGATTATCAGTGTTATAGATCAAGCAAGCACCACATAAAACAAACCAAAATCATATAAATATACTATCATTCAAGCTTAAATATTATGACCCATCAGTAGAACTTATCCTTATTCTTTTCGCTAAGGTTCCTCCTTTATTCAGATCCAGGTCTGCACCATAACCCAATTACCAGCATTCAGATCTACCACTTTTCAGATATTCAATAATAATTCAGATAATCATTTGCCATATGATCTCCTTCCTCTTTTATAGTCTTATTCCTTCCACAATACCATGGTCCAAAACCATAACATTTCAATACCATGAACCTAAAACTAGGTAGCAGCACATCTAAAGAGACGCCATTGTCCAAAACCATACGTTCAAATCCCAAAGACTAACTACCATGGACCAAGAGTAAGTTCCCCAACATATATGCGCTTTTGTAATGTATAACACGCGTGTATACGTGTCTTCGTCTAGATGAACCTGCGTATATGCCTTTTTCTTATTTCTGAGTGCCTGAACTGAGATCTGTCACCAAGATGAGTTGCCATCAAGGACAACACCAGAGCCATAGCATCAAACCTATGCCATAATGCCAACAAAGCTTTGACTGGTTCTATCTTATGATGTAGGAGGCCATTTTCAAACTTTTTCATACCACTAGAAATCTCTTTCAAATCTCTATCCATATGATTGGTTTTCATCTTCATCCGGGATTATCTAGTGCTCCAAAACTAGCTCTAAAGCCACTGCATTGATTCTAATCATTTGTCCTTCTTGAGGTATTTATTTGACACCTATGTCTCCTACTACCACCTATCATCACTGAACACTTTGTTTCCATCACCATGTTGCCATCAATGGCAACATATCTCAATAGTATATCTATGGAAATTATCATTTGTTTATTCTATGTCTTCATCGGATTGTTGATTCACTTGCATTTTTTTCAAGATTTCAATAATTGTTTTGTATTTCTGGCACATTTAAACATTCAATTCATAACATCTTAATTTTTTCTTTCAAAAAATGGTATTTTGTTTTCTCCCTTTCCAAGATTGGATATTCAAAAATTAGAGAATCATTGATAGATTGCACCTAAAGTAAGTCACCTAAAAATATTATAACAATGTTTCCAAAATAATCCAATTGGATATGCTTTATTTCTCATAAACATTTATCAACTTGGTACAATAATGTTGCACCTATCAAGGATCTCATGAATATGCACTTTGTGAAGTTTGCAATGTGTTGTTAATGTGTCTAATTTTTCACTTTTAGCAGAATGTATTATTATTTGTTAAATGGCATATGGAATGAAAAATGTAATAAATAATGTTGTCTTCCCTGTATATGGTGTTATTATTTATTTTACCCATGCTAGGTCATATTCCAATTTGTTATTGTACATGTACATTAGATATTATAAAATTTCTGTAAATGTTTTTCCAGTACATGTACCTCTTGTCAGAATGTGTGTATTGGTTGATTTGTATCTCTTTTTTTCATTGTCAATATTTATTTCACTATCTTTTCTTATTCTCTATTCAGTTGTCTCATCATTTGATAAAATTATATTTCTTCTAATATATGTGGTTGTTTTACGATTTCGTAGGGTCTTTCAACTATTGATTTTTCATTTTTGTCCTTTTTCAAATATTCATAGTATGGTTCAATGTTATACTCTTGATAATGTGTTCCAATATCTATCTCTTGATCTTTAGGTATATCTCTATAAAAAAAATCGTTATCTTTGTTTTCAATTTTAATTTCTATGTTTTCAAAAATAGTCCACAATGTTACAATTTTTTTTGTGAACTATATGTTCATTGCATTTTATGATTTTTGTAAATGATAGATATGATTTTTTCTAAGTCGAATGTTTCTACTTTAACAAAAAAAAAAAATTAATACTCAATACGATATGGGACATACAACATCAATCATTCTCTGCAATAGTTATCAGAGTCAATATGTTGATTGTATTTCACATAAAAACATATGGTTTATCATAATTTTTTCTCTTCTTGCCTTGTATTGTATAGCATAATGCAAACTCTGCTAAGCATATATGTTCAATGTTTTCTAGTTGTTGTAAATAGTGATTGATGATTAATAAATATGTTATGATCTTTGAATCATATGGTACATGTTGCAGTTCTTTTGGGATTTTTAGTACAAATGCTCAATCATCTATCATTGAAGTATTAATAAATATACATTTTCTTAAACTAGTGTTACGTGGAAATGAAAATACTTAATATATAGCTTGGTGTGCAAAAATTTGTTTCAATTTTAGTAAATATTTTCTATTTCTTGTAATTGTTTGTATGACATCATCATCATTTTTTAAGAATCATTTCGTATACGTTTAAACATTGACACCATTGTTTTATCTAGCTTTGTCATGTATGAACTACAAATGTGGTTGTAGTGTATGATTCAAGTACAAATTGAGCATCAGTACTTGGACCCTATATTAATGGAATATGTCGAGCAAAGCTATTATTCCACGCGTTTGTTGGCTTTCTTTTCAATAGAATTGTTCTTTGTCTCAAACTACATTAAATTGCATGGATGTAATTAGTTTCTATTATACCTAATTTGTCAAGAAAAGCATCAAATGTATTTGTTTCATCATATTTCATATTTTTTAGAGCATAAAATGTCAACTTTTAATTCGATTTTGTAGTTGCATTGTCAAATTCCATAAGCTCAATAATTTTTGTTTTTATCATTGGTTTAATCGAGAAATTGAACCTACAATGCATGTACTTTTTTTCTACAAGTTTTTATATGATGATGGTATTGAATACTTTTGCGATTCGTGGGGAATATGTTTTAATCGTAACACAAGTGCTTTTCAGTGAATTTTTCAATTTCAATGTTTGTATTTGTTCCATAAATAGGGGTATTTTTTATCCATGGCAATCTATGTTAATGTTGGCTTCCTTGATTTTGAAATTTTGTTACAAAGAAATGGTCAATCACCTCACCAAAGTACTTGGGTTCGTTAAAAATTAATTAGTGGAGAGCATTTATTCTATTTTTGTTATATTGTACGCAAGTAATGAGGTCACTTCTAATCAAGGTATGAATATCATTGTCTTCTATTTTATTTCTAGTTGAGATTTTTTTTCTCTTTCTTTATTTGTTGCGGTGATTTTACTAAAGGCTCCTTGAGATGCTCAACACTCCTAAACAACATGTTAGCGCTTGAAATTTAACCTCAAGCTGAAAAAGGCAAACCTCAAGGCAACATCAAACCATTTAGCCTCGTAACTAGCCCTACGGGGCAGGAGAAGGCTCTCTTCGGTCAATCTCAGTAAAATCTTCAATGGATGAGATGACCAATAGGGTAACATTTATTTTAAGCTAGTAAACTGATCAAAAGGGTTGATTTTGGGTTTTTATGGTTTTTGGTGGCAAATTGAGGGGATGGCAATTTTGGGTGCGGGGATTGGACACAGTTTCTGTAGGGGGTTCTTTGGGGCGAGGTAGGAGACAGTATTGATGCCTTTGATTGAGGTGGATGATTAGGAATGACAGGTGAGGAGTTAAGGAGAGCAAACAATAACTTTGAATTCTCCTTAAACAGTAGAAAACATTGAAATTAAACAAACTTAAAAGCAGAGCATGACAGTCATGAATTCTTACTTTAACACTTCGTTTGCTTAATGTGCAGAAGGAAAATAAAGGAAATGATTCACATAACACACTTACAGGTACATAGAGAAACACACCATCAATACATGTAACCACAAGAATCCCAAAAAGGACTGCAAAACCCTGGTCTTCCTTAGCCAAAAATTGCAAAGATACAGTGAAATAATACAATGATAGCTTCTCCCTCAAGAGTCCAACCTTCCAACCTCTGAAAATGACTAAGAAAATACATAATATAGGCAATCTAACACCTTTCCTTGCCTCTAGGGTTCAAGCTCACTATCCTAGGAGCTGTTTCAACCACTTCTAAACTTAGCACTAAAAACTAGGCAGTCAAAACAACTTGCCTCTATAAACTAGGAAACCAATTCATTCATTAAATGTTTGCTATTTCATGAATGAATCTTCTAGAATAGGTAAATAAGTGTCATGACAACATGAAAATACAATAATTACATCAAAGAGGGTGAAAAATCCCATCTCAAGTCAAAACTGATCAAAGCTGGGCAAATTCCTGAGCTGTAGATAAATTCCTGTGAAAACTGCCCAATGGGTCGCGTACCTCTGCCTGACGGATCGCGCTAATTTGGAGCTGATTTTGAGGTACTTCCAGGTGTCCAAATGAGGCAAAGGTGGGCTTGTTGGAAAGGTTTGGATGTCTACTTTCCAACCCAAGTGGAATGTATGAATTTGGTGGCCATTTGCCCCTCCAACATTGCAATCTCCCAAGACTGCTTTCTGTGTGTCAAAAATGTGGCAGAAAGTCATTTTTTGCTTTTTTTTTACCTTCTGGAGGCCCAAAACTTGGTGAAATTTCTTAGTAATGGCTGAGCAAGTGTAACTTTCCATGACAAATCTGGAAATGCTGAGTTTTTTCAAAATGGAGTTGCCGGGATGAAGGGTCTCACCGGGGCTGAGACCCGTTAATGGAGAAAACCTGTAAATTGCCTGAAAAAACCAAAATTTACCCAAAATGCTCAAAATTTCTTGGGATTTGTGCTGTAGCTAGGCTATTTAGTGCCTTGATCCTTGAGTGAAGCCTCGTCCAAGATATGGAGGGGATCGGGCCTCTTTCTCCGTTTTAGTGCCTTGGCCAACCGCCTTTGAAGCACCTTCATCTTCGCTTTGCACACGTGCATTCGCGCCCAATAATGGTTCTTCATGTTCCTCATCAGTTTGTTATCTTGGTTGGCCTTAGCCAACAGCCTTTTCAAATGAGCATTGTCCCAAATAAGCATAGATTCTCGATCTATGGGTGTCAAATCACCGGGTCTCGTACGAGCCAATTCCCGGTCTTCACGAATTTTCCGCAGCTCATAAAGCTTGTGCTCATCCTCCAACTGTTTGTTGCGCTGCTCTAAATAGTTAATTATCCATTTTGCCATCTACAATTTAATGTGCAGCGACTCATTCTCGGTCCTTTACTCTCGGATGATATCCTTAAGCTCTGAGCTAGGAGAACCGGCGTCAAGATCAATAATGTCAATATCTGGATCGCCTGACAATCCCTCCTCAATCATGGGTTGCTTGCCCCTCTCTGATACCTGTGCTGATGTCAGAAGCGAGGCCCCTTCCAGCTGGTGTGGAGATAACACTCACGGTGCTGATGAAGAAGGCGAGACCCCTTCCACCTGGTGTGGAGAAAGTACTCGCTGAGCTGCTAAAAAATAAGGCCCTCTGGCCTCTCTGATAAGTAACCAAAGGTGAGGAGCTGACATGTCCAGTGACGGGGATGTCATGCTGCTGAGATGGTCCTCCCTCCTCGTGAATAACCTCAGGATGTGGCAGGGGTGATGATGTGAAAAGTTCACGAGAGATGAACTCCTCCCATGAGATGCCTTGCTGAGCCAACTGATGTAATACTACAAGCTGAATCAAACCATAATGGTAAAGGCTCCTCTACCGCTGTGCCGGGATCTTCCTCTGCATTATGGATAACATCCTCTCAATGTTCTGATAGAAGAAAACAGGGATATTTATCATCCATACCCATGTGAAGTGCATCAATATGCGGATATGGTACGAATATATTTGTGAAAATCTGCCCTCACAGGTAAAATAGAGCATGATGAGCCTCATCATGAGAGCATACTCACTCCTGAGAAATCTGAATGGAAACACACCTGTCAATTGTCTCATGAATGCTTGTCTAACAAAAGGCTCAAACTGAACACTGTCCAACACCTTGCGCTTATTCCATATCTCCCCGACATTAGGTATCCCTGTAGCCTGTGCAATCACCTCGGGTGTCAAAATAAAGTTCACCCCGGCAAGGTTGACATGTCCATCATGCAAGTGTAAAACAAATAGGCGAGCCAACTCTCTGTGGTGCTGAATTCGAGAGATCTTCTCGCAAAACTCATAGCAAGACATGTACTGAAAACATGAGACTTCCATAGGACAAGCCTGTAAATCTGTCAAAGAGGTGGGCTCCTCTCTCCTGTGATGACCACCCTTTCCACCCTTATGAGGCCTCCTCTGTACCTCAATCTTTGAAGCTGATGTCTGGTCATCACTCTGCTCATAGGTTTCAGTTTCTAACATTGTTTAAGGAGCAGAGTGGCCAAAATGTATTGTTGTTTCTGCCTGTAAAATGCTTATTTATATGTTGTTTCAAGGGGACAAGGAACATGAGGGGAATGTTAGGGGAGGGGCACTTCTAAAGGGAAAATGGGAATAAATATATAAAACAGGGATTTAAGGGAAAAACATTGCAAAAATCATTGCATATGCATCATGATATACATTTGTTTACATGGGCATAATGAGGGGTAGGGTTAGGGCTTGAGTTTTTATTTTTGAGGGAAGAGGGGTAGGGTTTAGGTTTTCTTTACAATTTAGCAAGGGAAATTTACATGGAATATCAAGGAAAGGAAAAGGGAATGGGAAAAATGATTACAAGGGGAATACCTTTCAAACAGCATAAAACCCTCAGGCAAATCGGCAATTTGATAGCTCCTTGGGTGAATTTGCAGTCGATTTCAAAAGGAGGGCGCTGACGGGTCGCGCGCCTCACCCAACGGGTCGCGTGCCTCTGACGGGTCGCGCCCGTTGAAAAAAAATGCACTGTGGAAGGCGCTTGACGGGTCACGCGCCTCTGACGTGTCACGTGCCTGGCCTGACGGGTCGCGCGCCTGTCCAGCTCCCAGATTCACTCAAACTTTCACTCAATCACTCGCCCAATCTCTCTTGCAAGAGAATTGGATGCACAATAAGAGTAAATGGAGGGAGATTGGGCTTTTATAACTTTGATTTGAAATAATTTCATGCCCAAACCCACTTTATAATGTTTTTCCTTTGATACTTTAAAAACTTGACTTTTTTGGTTTCCTTTGTCCTGAAATTGACTCATTTAATGCTTTTGCTCGATTCTTTTTGCAGGGATATCATCTGAGGGATCCTGGCAAGGGAGCCAGGGTTACATGCTGTCCTTGGAAGTTTTTGAAATTTCATCACTTTTTACAAAAATTTGAAAAATGACCTTGGCTTTAAAAACAGAGTTTTTAAATCCAAGGTGAAAATTAACTGTACAAGATAGAAATTTGCGAAGAAACACCTTTAAAATCATCCCTCTGGCTTGCTGAACATTTATTGACCTTCAGAGACATGACCTTGAAGACAAACTTGACCAAAAACCTAGACCTAGGAATTTGACCTCAAGACACGACAAGACAATCTTGAAAGAGTTTAATGACTGAAATGACTTTGGTCCAGCAATGCCACGAGGGGGAAAAAGACACCAGCTCCTCCA